>PVIJ01002844.1:0-149377 GCA_004024925.1 Scalopus aquaticus | reverse complement strand
AAAGGCAAACTGAGCTTAATGACAGAAAGGAAACAGGTAATTTCAGCTCTTAAAGTCCCCAGCAACTGAAGGCAGCTGGGTGGATTTTTGGGAATGGCTGGGTTTTGCAGGATTTGGATTCCAAATTTTGGATTAATAGCAAAACCCTTATATGATGCTCTTAAAGGCCTTGACTCAGAGCCTTTGTCCTGGACTCAGGAATGTCAGAGCCTTTGATGGAATTAAAGAAAAGTTGATCTCAGCACCAGCATTAGGGCTACCAGATCTTAGAAAGCCATTCAGACTCTATGTGCATGAGAGACAGGGAGTTGGCCTGGGAGTGATAATCCAATTGTTAGGACCAGAAATGCAGCCCATTGCATATCTTTCCAAACAATTGGACCACACCACTAAGGGATGGCCTCCATGTTTGCGTGCTGTAGCTGCCACTTGCGACCTTCTACATGAGCCGGAAAAATTTACGTTGGGTCAGCCCATCACTGTTTTTGTGCCACATCAGGTTTTAACATTGCTAGAACAGAAAGGTGGACTTTGGTTGACTGCTGGGCGAATGGGAAAGTACCAAGCAGCTCTGTTGGACAATCCTAATGTAAGACTGAAGGTATCTAATTCTTTGAATCCTGCTACACTGCTTACGAGCAATGTAGATGAACCTGAGGATGTGAACTTAATCCACAACTGTCTAGAAACGATTGACTCAGTGTATGCTAGCCAACCAGATCTGACTGACCAGCCTCTGCCAGATCCAGAGTGGGAGTTGTATACAGATGGAAGCAGCTTCATGGAGCATGGCCATCGATGTGCAGGATATGCCGTGGTGGCACTACAGGAGACCATAGAAGCCAGGGCTCTTCCAGCAGGCACGTCAGCACAGAAAGCTGAATTAATAGCCCTGACCCAAGCCCTGGGAACCTCGAAAAGAGGAAACCCCAGGCGAAGTCTGGTGCGACTGACTTTTGTTCCTGAAACCTGCACGGACTGAATGTCAAGGGTTCAGTCCTATCCTACATGGAGTATTCCAACAAAGCTAGCTAAAATTGCTGTTTTGGTTATTCTGCCCTGTGATATTATGCAAAAATAGGTGAAATGGACTGAAAGTAGGTTGAATTTCCAAATATTTTGCTGTATTGTTGGATAAAAGTTGGGATCAAGGTGGAGAGAACTTGTTTTTAGATAAGGAATGAAGAAATTTTGTTTGCCACACTGGACAGCACCTGGAGACTGACTGTTATTTTCTTTTTCGAACTGGAACCCTAAAATATTGTCATCTGAGACTGCACCCCGACATCCACCTATTTGACCATCACCACCATAGAAATGGTGACAAAAATGAAAGGGGGGAATTGTTGGGGGAAAAAAAGGATGTCTGCAACAAACTCCACAGGAAGGTTTATGGACCCCCACCTCAAGCCAGAGAGATCCAAGACCCCTAGGGCTACGAATCCCAGAATTCCATCATCATCCAGAAGAGAGGATTACCGGAAACTGAGGGGTGGAGTTAAGCAGACATGTTGGCTATATAACGAGGGCTTTTGACCTTGGGGGGGTCTTGCTTCTCGCCAGGCTACAGCGTGCCATTGGGGTTTCCAGCTCTTCGGATCTGGTAGGACGTATTTGGAGATTTATCTCTCTCCCTCACTTTCTCTTTTGTCCCCGAGTTATTCATTTTTTTGTTTCCCTTCCTTTTGTAAACAAACCCTTTTATTAACCTTTTTGTGAATGCCTGCAATTGTTCTTTTTTTTTTTTTTTAAAGATTTGTTTTATTTGTACATACAAGCTGGGGTACAGGCCAGAGGTGTGAAGCGGCGAGAGGGTTCACCAGAGACAGAGCGGGGAGCAGAACAGGCAGATCAGAAGTACACTGCTGAGGGGAGCAGTGGGCAAGGCAGGAGAGGTCTGCCCCACCATGTGGGAATCTCCCCGGTCAGGTGTCGAACTCGCGTCACCGCTGCGACAGCTCCACAGCACTGCGCTTAACCGCTGTGCCACCGGGGAGGCCTGCAATTGTTCTTATTATAAGTCCTTTTAAAGCGCACGGGTGAGAACCCACAGTCAGGCACCCCATTGTATATCGGGGTTGCCCTGTAACAAAAAGAGAATGGTTTTGGGAAAGGCTAGGGAAGAAGCTGGTCTTCTCCATTTGGAGGAAGATGACAACCCAGAAGTGGAAGGAGTTGTCCCTTTGGCAGATCCCAATAATAGAGGTAAG
This sequence comes from Scalopus aquaticus, assembly GCA_004024925.1. NCBI lineage: Eukaryota > Metazoa > Chordata > Mammalia > Eulipotyphla > Talpidae > Scalopus > Scalopus aquaticus. The sequence continues at coordinate 147,167 of PVIJ01002844.1, read as the reverse complement.
AGAATGTTGGAACACTACCAAAAGTGCTTGTTAGCAGGATTAAGGCAAGGGATCCTAAAACAGAAAAGTCTCAATAAGGTCATGTAAGTTTGGCAAAGGCTACAAGAAGATCTTCAGAATTTTTAGAGATAATAATGCAGGCATACCATACCTATATAGATTTAGATCCTGAAGCCCCATAAAACAGAATGGTTGATCTGGTATTCGTATCACAAAGTGCTCAAGATATAAGCATAAAGTTGGAGAAAGTTGATGGTGGATACTTCCCAGTTATGGAACATAGACTTTAGAGTGTATGATGGAAGAGAGGAAAGGAGACCTGAGCCTGTGATGGTATTTGTAGAAAGGGAAGCCAGAACAGAAATCAGAAGAGGGAAGGGACAATAAGAGAACCTTTAAGGAGAGAGTAATGTGCTTTTTGTAAAGAGGACGTCCACTGGAAGAACAGAAGTCCTTGGAAAAGAAAGAAAAGACTGAGAAAAAGAAGGAAGAAGTTGAGAGAAAAGCAGAGAAGGAAGGAAGGAGGATGAGGAGTAGGAAGGAGACCTGGAGGAGAGATATGGAGCAGAGAGACATGTGAAGAAGCTACACTTGCTTCTTGGCCTTGGACTTGTAGCAGAGACTTAAGGGACATGGAAGGAGATGCTTGAAGTATACATGGGTGAGAGACCCGTAGGGAGCTGACAATGGCAGCTTTTATATTAATTTTGATTTTGTTTTTTTCCTTTCAGACTTGTCTGGCCCCTTCTGCCCCTTTCTGGTGGGTCCCCACCAGAAGGTGCCTTAGACTTGTGTCAGGCTTTTGGGCCTCAGTGGCCCTGCTTTGGGCCAACCCTGTTTGGCTCAGCGTTTACCCATGAGGGGATGGGTAACTTTGGGTGTTTCATGTGAAAACTATCCTATCTATAGCCAATCCTATCCTGTCTTTCCCTTCTCTTTATTGCACATTAATTGTATTAATGCTCCTTTTCATTAAAGGTTTTGTGCACTAGATTATGTTTTGTCTTAATGCTGTGGATGGCAGAACCCATTTATTTTATTTATTTACTTTTTATTTTTTTAATTGTTATTTATATCTTTTACATTTTGTTTTCCCCTTGGATAACCCACCACCAGTTCACCCGTGACCTATCACCATGGTCCCTTGTGCCCTTTTCTACCCCATTTTGAGCCCTTGTCCTCTCCCTCCCTCTCTGGGTGTCTCTCTCGTATTTGGTTCCCCTATATCCCTGTTAAAAGTGAAACTATTTGATATTTTTCTCTTTCTTTCTGGGTTACTTTGTTGAGCATGATTCCTGGCAGAACCCATTTAGAGTAGGCAGGTTTGGGGATCCTGGGATGCCCCTCACTTCCCCGATAACAAGAGGACTCTCTGCAGAGCCATGGACACCCAGAAGAATGCCAGTTTCCTGGATCTTGACCTCCTGTTACTCCTCTTCTGGACATTTGTAGTGCAAAGAAATGAGAAGTAGCACGAGACACCTTCGGCAAGTAACTTCACCTCTCTGAGCCTCGGTTTCCTCATCTGTGTAATGGGGATTATAGCATTTCCTTTGGTAGCATTATCAGGATAGCCAATGAGATGGGCAATATAGTATGGCATCTGTATACTGTAAGTGCTACAAAAAGTTATGTCTGTTATGTCCTTGTTCATTTTCATTCAATCCATTTTCAAAATGGCAGCTGATATCATATGTATGTGCACATGCATATAACATATGTACATATGTGTATATGTAAATATGTACACATACATGTATATATACCCATAATTAGAAGGCAAGAACAAATTTAAGCCAACAGACCAGACATCCTTTTCTTCAAGACACTAACTATGTCCACTGTCACTATGACTAATTGACTGAGAGTGTCACTCTAAGGGCAGAGGTACTGTCAGCTCAGGCCTAGCAGTGTGTGTGGACAGACCTGGGGGTGTAACTCACCAGTTTCAAGGAGCCTCAGCATTTGTCCACAGGCTTCCTTAACCCCATCTGGGACCCTCTATACCCACTCTAGTGGCATTTTCTCCTGGGGAACAAACCAACAACCCCAGGGGTGTAGAAGTAGCTCAGGTTTTAGAGTCAGACAAACCTGAACTTCTAGCTCTGCTATTGACTGGTTGTGGAGACCCAAGTAAGCCATTTCACTTCTGTGGGCTTCTGTTTCTTCATCTGCAGACTGGGTGTGATGGAATAATTCACTTCACAGGATGACATGACATGTGTGCAACAGTAGTTTGCAGACAGTCCGGCCAGCTACTGTAAGGACCATTGCAGTGTTAGAATGCCTCTATATGACATTTTCATCCCTGTGCCACCTGTCTGGTGAATTTCTGAGGGGCACCACAAATCCCCCATGTACTTCAAAATCTTCCACAGCCACATGAAAACTGATCCCTGGCTTCCTCGGAGCCCAAAACTTTCCCTATCAGAGTTTGTGAAATGCTGTAGGTTAGCTAGTGGCTTATAGTTCAGTGTCCTTGACTACATGGTGAATCCTGGACTGTGTCTTTCCCTTTTCTGTCCGTCCAATATGCAATAGAGCCTGCCTCAATGAATACTAGTTGAGTGAAAAAATGACTAATTTACTATGGGCACATGAAAGCGAACTGTGCCCTGTATCCCCAAGAATTTCATTTCCAGCCGTATTTCCCTCTGAGTCTCTTTCCTGGACTCCACTCACTCTCTCACTGCCCCTCCCTGGCCTTCTCCCTCTCTCCTCATTTCACGCATGAGACTAGATGCAGAGCTCCTGTTCCCTGCCTGAAGGATTAAATGCAGTGATGAGAAATGTGTTTTCTTATTGTTTTAGGAAGCTGAGCAGGGCAGGGGCGAGTGAGGAAGAAATTGAATCAGCGGCAACAATTTATCTTGTGCTAAAGGGACTATGAGGATTCCGGGAAGCCCTTCCTCTTACTGTGCACCCCTTCCCCAGGACTGACCCCCTCCTTTATTGGGGAGGAAATTAGCCAGGACAGCTGGTAGCCCACATGAGCCTCCCCTGTGTGAGAGGATGTGACTCGATGGCCTTGAATGGAATGCTGATTCTGTTCAGGCACCTCTTGTCAGTATGGGCACGTGAAGGCAGACCTCACTTCACCCTCTCTGCCATCAGTTTGCCAAGATTTCTTAGGCATTGAGGTGCCAACGGGAGATGCAGGAAGGAGACAGGGTGACCTGGATCTGCTATTGCTGGATATGCCACTTTGAGCCAGTTTCCATCTCTGAAAATAGGAGTAAGGAGAGAATGTATTCCCACCACAGCCTAGATGGGTCCCCTGACCTGGTCTTGACCTTCTGGCGCTAAACCTCAATTCTGTCCTTATGCTCAGAGAGATCCTGCCTTTGGGGCCAATTCATACTGACAGGTACATAGAAAAAGCAGATACATACAAGCCAGCTTGCTACCCTGTGGTTTATACTGAGAAATACAAATGCCAGGTGAATGGAATGCCCACCTGGGCAAGACTGATGCAACAGACTCAGGACCAAGTGTGGGCCCTGCCACTTGGCCACTGTGTGAATCCCTCCAACTGGGGCCTCGGTTTCCTCTTCTATAAAATGGGAAGAATAATAATACTTACCTGATAGTGTTGTGTGACAAATAGCTAACTTTCATGTATTCAACACTTAGCTCTTTTCTAGCTTTCCTCAATCATGAGGCTAAATTTCCTAAGAAAGGAGGAAAGGGCCAATAGGCTTGACCAAAATACCCTTCCTCTGAGTGAGAGCTGGGAGGACACTGTCAAGGTGTGCTTCTCGGAGAGCCATTTTTTGTTTCCATTGCTGACTAAGCTTCTGTGCACACTGGAAGGATGTAATGCAATGACTAGGTTTTTACCTTCTCAGTTACAGTCTCATTTTGCCTCTCAGATGTTCCTCCTTAAAAGGAGATGACTTGGTAATTCCAGCTCACCTCAATATCACAGTCAGTGTCTAGGCAGGGTCCCGTCAGTCAGGGACAACATTAATTATAATAATGCTATGAACTGTAACACTAAGCCCTCCAACCCTCCAGGAACTTAACATCTTTATATGGTACAATGGTCTCTAAGGCAGGGGCCATTTTAGCCTTATTTTATAGATAAGGGAATGGAGGCCCAGTGCAGTTAAGTACCTTTGTCCAAGATGCCAGATTTCCTTAATTTTCCCCAGGTGGGATTTTTTATACAACAATGATATCCTTGTACATAAGTCATGTTGCACAAGTAGAAAGACATCTATGGGATGGGCTCCTAGAAGTGGACATCCTGGGTCAAATTTTGCTAAGTTACCCTCCATATACATTTTGTCAATTCACATTCCCACCAGCAAAGGGGAAGACTTCCTGATTCTTCAAAAGAGTATTATCGAACTTTAAAATTAAATTTTCTCCCATTTTATTTAAATGCAATTGGCAATTTACCCCACAGAGACAGATGGAAAGCCACAGAGTACATGTTTCAAGTTTTGTGTGTTTCCTTGTTAATGAGGTTGAGGATCTTGTCTTATGTCTTACTTAGTGCTATTTTTGTGTCCTTTTCTGTGAATTGTCTGATTATGTTCTCTACCCATTTTTTAAGTTGAGTCTTTGGTGTTTTCTTTCATTACCAGTTCTTTAAGAAATTAGCATTTTTTTCTGAAAGATGTACAAAAGTGTATTTTCCTTGACTTTATAACTATGTGTTTTAAGTTTGCTTCTAATTTTTTTTCATGTAAAACAATTTAATGTAGTTTACTTATCCATCTTTTTTGGTTTCTGGGTCTTGTGTCCTAGTTAGAAAGGTGTTTTGCCCACATAAGATCCATTTAAAATTATGGTTTCATTGTTTATATTTAAATCTGAGCTCCATCTGGAGTTTATTTTGGTGTGTAGAATGTGACAAATATCTAACTTAAATTTTTTCCCAGATGGCTAGTTCCTCAAATATGAGGAAATGGAAGTTCTTTGTATTTGAAATCAAACCCAAACAGATCGGAGGCTGTGATTTGTTTGGGTACTCACAGATCCCAGCTCCACAATAATCCTGGGTCATCCTGAACACTGAGAGTCTGCAGTAATGAACATGTCCCAAAAATGATCTCCCAGGATCAAGAAAGGGGACAGGCACATGTGACAGGAATTTTCCTGGCAACAGACCAATGATGATCTGTGATTACACATCCATAGGCCTTAAAGGCAGTTTGGGCTGAGCACTTACCTGCAGTATTCTGGGTGCCTGACAGGTATTTACTCATTTATCTTCATTGCACCACTTTTTCAGAAACTATTTCTATTTTTATTCTCAGGTTATAGATTGAGGTTTTGACTTGCCCAGGTTCTCAGAGTGGCGCACCTGACATGGGGTCTGCTGCCTCCCAGGGGTGTGGGTTTTAATAGCACCCAAGAGACTAGCCCACAACCTCCCCGCCAAGTGAGGGCTGGTGTGAGGGCTGGCATGAGGGCTGGCATGAAGGCTGGCATGAGGTCTGGAGACTCTGTCCTCCTGCAGGTGCACAGGGAGGAGTTAGAGGAAACAGCAAATTCAGTGTTAGGGTTTTGGAAAACAACAACAACAAAAATACCTCTATGTTTTCACAACACAGATCCCAGAAAGGGTGTGAGATCTTAATGTTGCTTCTTAAACAGGGGCATATATTTAAAAGCATATATTAAGAAACTAGTCCAAAACCAAGTTGCTAATGAGAAACTAAGGTGTAGAGAGTGCAAAGGTGTTAGGAAGCACCTTTGGAGTCAGGAGGCGAGAGCGCAGCGTCATGTCCTTCTAACGGCATGGTTTGGGGTAGGCCCCACTACCCTTGTCAGGCATGTCCTCTCCGTTATCATGGGAAGACCACCCAACTTTCAGGGGGTGAGGAGTAATGAGCTTTTGTAAGTGATGTGACTAGCCCAGCTGGTGATACACCCCGCCTCTGTTATTGTCGTGTTGTCACCAGAGGCAGAGGCGGCCCTTTATTTCCTCTCAAGACTCACTCTTGGCACTGTCTGCCCTCGGCGGGACAGGTTTCGCCTTGTGAACTTCGAGGGACCGGTCAACTGGTTATCTTTTCTGTCTCCTTCCCTTGCTCGACCCCTCCTTCTGTAGCACCCGGCCCCTAGAGCGAAGATGGGGGGGTGGTACTCCTCCTCTGTAGCGGGGAGTGAGAGGAGGCCCCCTTCCCTGCTGCGCTGACTGAGGAGATGGTCATTGGAGGTGTGAACCTGCTGGTTGCCGCTCCTGAGCTGCAGTTCCTGTTTGAAAATGCAAATTGCGGCAAATTTGTCATCTCCGGAGAGAAATTGCGTTTGACAATTTCAATGTTTTTCGCGCTTTGATGCTCCCATCTGTTTAAAGGGAGGGGAGAGGGTGCAGAGGGAATTGAAGTGGGCCTTGGTGAGCAGGAAATGGACGCTAAAAAGTGAGCAGGAAAAGCAACTGAGGGACCGCGCTGGCTGTGAGGGTTAGGAAAAGGTGCGTCTTCCAGTCGTTGTGGGTGATCTGTGCCTGGGCTCAGGTCTGTGGGGTGGGACCTTCTCCAGCCCTGGTTGTGACTGTGTGGCGGTCTGGGCACAAAGTGACTGTTTACAGAACATTACCAGGCTTGGGCCAGGGGTCACGTCTGGCCCTCTCACCGTCCCTCACCGGTGGCCTTGGCCATGGGTAGGGGATTGGGCCAGATGACCTAGAACAGTAGTGCATCAGACTTGAGGGGCCTCAAACCCAGGGTTCGCTTCCCTCAGCTGGTAGATACATAGTAGCGAACAAATACTTTGATGATAGCACCTACTCTGCCTGGCGCTGCAGTAAGACCTTAGGTTTATTAACTCTTAAAATTGACAGCAACTCTATCAGGAGCTTACTATTATTTCTCCCATTTCATAGGTGGGAAAATGAGAGACTCAGAGATTAAGTGGCTGTCCCAGTGTCACACAGGAAATCCGTGGTAGGAACTCAAGTCTCTTGACTCTTTGTCCTGGATTTGTTCCCAAGTATCATGTGGGGGAATGTGGGAAACTAACCAGGATGTACTATCCTCCAGGAAGATAGTAGGAACCACCGGGTTAATCATGGGGCTTCCTGGAGCAGGAGAGATGTCTGGAGCAGTTGGAATGATCTGAAAGCTTTATCAGGATGCTGTGTTGGGCAATCTCGGTATAGGACGCTGGGTAGGCTGGGAAACTGCAGCGGGATGACTGGGCAAAGGGGCGGACAGTTCAGTATCTGGAAGGCTGTCTGAGGAAGGAGAGAAAGAGCCACTGGTGGGCAGTGTTAGCTCCTGGGTTCAGTCATTCATTTACCAAACATCACTGAAGCCTCTTCTTCAGGGCACGCCCTGTGCTGCATGCTGGGGATGTAGAAATAAATAAGACCCAGACCTGACCCTGGAGTTGATGGCAGCCTCTGCAAGACAGGCTGTAATAAAGCCAATTATAGTATTATGTGATAAGGGCTTTTGTAGTTGGAGGTACTAGGAGACCTTGGAGCTAAGAGGAGGAGCATCTAGCCCAGGCTGGGGCTGGAGGGATGGGTAGGGAAGGCTTCCTAGAAGAGCTGCCTTCTGAGTTGAGGTATGATGAAAAGCAGTAGTTCCACCTGAGGACCTCGAGTTGGCATGATAGAATCCCCTTGGGGAGCTTTAAAATGCCAGTGCCCAGGCCTGGCCCAGATTTATTGAATCCCAATCTTCCTTGGTAATTCTAATGTGCAGTGAGACCCACTGGACTTCAGGAAGAAAGGAGGAGCAGACATTCCAGGCTGATGGGGAAGGGGATGACAATGAGACTAGGAAGGCATGAAGGTGGAGAGAGAGTGGCCTCTTCGGGGAACTGCAAGCCAGAGGCAGCGTCCTGAAGCAGTGGGCAGAAGGATGAATGCAGGGAGAACTCTGAGGCTGCTGGCTGGGGGGAATGAGCACACACCCAACAACCCAGGTCCTGCCAGTCCTGGCCAGGGAATCTCCCTGTAACCAGCCTACTGCATTCCCTGCGCCTACCCTGGGGATGCCGGCTGCCTTGGTGAGGGGCAGGCATTCAGCTAATACCTCTGTTCCCATCACTGCTTCTTTGTGGAGCCACCAGCCATGCTCCCGCTGTGCGCAGAGCCTGCCTTTCAGAATGGGGCTGGATCAGCAATAAAGAGCCTTTGGCTCTCAGCGGCAGCTCGGGCTTCTGAGGGCATGGACATCTCAGGGGTGGGTGGGCTTTGCCTGTCAGAGACCTTGGGACTTGGAGGAACCCTTGGAGGGGACCAGTGGCTCACTCCCACAGCCCAGGGCTACTGGAAACAGAGGCCATGGGTCTCAGTGGGGAGCAGAGGAAAGGACTGGACAGATTGCCATGCCCTGCTCAGGCAGGTGTTACCTGTGGCAGCGAGCCTGTGGGTGCTGGGCGCTCGGCAGGGTCCTGTATTTTGCAGGCTTTGTCTCACAGACTACTGGCACCAGCCCTGAAATTCCTGTGTCCTGGGATCGGACAGATCTGCTGAATTCCGACCCCAGGGCTGCCAACCATCTGCTCTGATGGTGAGCAAAGGACCCTTTCCCTCCAGGCCTCAGATGTTTTTTCAGTAAAATGAGAATGGGGGTCCTAACCTCCCAGGTGTGTGGATGAGACTGCGTGTGTGGGATGCTCAGCACGCAGTACAAGCTCAGCAAATGCTTCTGCTCACTTTCCCCCCGCTCTGCTCTGGATTTCCACAAATACTGTCTCTGGCCTTTAATGGCTTGGGTTTTCACAGCTGTGCCTTCTGAAAAAAGATTTCAGGCGATTCTGGATCTGCTTGGATGGCTGAGTGGCCTCTGTCCCTTCTTGCTTCCCAGGGCTGGGCTATGTCCCCCGCCCCATTCCCTCATCCTGTCCAGCCCAGGCTGTCTGCCCCTCCACATGGATCACCTTGTCAGCGAGGCCCCAGCAAGGCTTCCTGTGGTTCTCGTGGTCTAGGAAGGCTCTGGGGATGTGTGAGGTTGGATTTCCAGGGAGGGCAGCTTTAGCCTTGAGGGAGGTTGATAGGGTATTTGGAGGGCACTGCTGAGGAGCAGGCTCTTGGCGATTTAGGAAGGATTCTGAAGAGATTCTTGTTGCTAGGTGACCAGCAGGGGCCTGTGGGAGAGGTGAAGCAGGACTGTTGTGGAAACCCCCTTCTATTAGCTTCTGGGTGAATTCTCGTCCCCTCTTGGGGCCTTTCCTCTTGCTTCCCCTCTTCCCTCCTCCCTGGCTCCCTCATCCAGTGCTATCAAAAATAAAGTGTACAGGGGTGAGGCAGAGTCTCAGGCTGCTGGGTCAAGGTTTTTATTTTGTTCTCTATTAACATTTGCAGTCTCTCCTGTGTGCGTTTGTGTACAAGGGGTGTAGGAGAGGGCATGTTTGTGTACGTGGGGTGTGTATGCATGTGCACACACTTATGTGTGTGTGTGTATAAGAAAGCAATTCACAGAGGGGTGACCATGATAATTACATTCCCATATTTCATGCTTGTCATGTGCCAGCACATACTTCATCCTTTTATCTAACTCATTTCCATTATCTCCCTGCATCCTCTAGCCAGCCCATGAAGTAAACATTCATGCCCCCATTTTACAGATAAAAAACAGACTCAGAATTTAAGTGGGCTTAAGTGCCTCAACTTGGAAGCTGCAGACCCGGACTCTGAACTCAGACTTGCCTATACACGAGAGCACTGAACAACGGCCATGGAGGTAGGGTTCCCTAGCTCAGTGGAGCCATGAAAGATGGGTACAGGGAAGCGCCCAGCCTAGGATGCAGCAGGCCTGAGATCTGCTCTCCAGCTTGTCAGTAATGACTCGCTCTGACTGTAGCCCAGCTCCTCGCCTCCTCTGAGCCTCTTTGTCCTAACCTGTGTGTGGCCCTGTGGCAGTGACACCTCATAGCTCTTCCTTAGGAAGGGACCCGGGTGCCTAACAACACCCTGACTCCTGTAGAGACAGGTGCTCAGAGGGATCCCCTTACACATGGGCAGGCGACATCTGGGGCATCCCCAGGACAGAGTCCTAAAGATGCCCTCCATCGGCCATTCAGAAGTCCACCCCTCCTGTCTGCTGGTTCCTGAAGTCAGGCTCACAGAGGCAGAGTGTGACTGATCAGGGAAGCTCAGAGCTGGAACTTGGGATGTGGTGAGGGGTCTGAGCTGCAGCCACGGGGCTGACTTGTCTACAGAACACTAGGAGAATTGCCACTCCTTGGGCACACCTTGCTTCTGCCCCTATGAGTCAGAGACTCTGACCCTGGAATTCAGGGCCCTGAAACACAATGGGTGTGACTGTTTGGATGGGGAAGATTCAAGTTGGAGAGCACATTAGGAAACCCCTCATCTGGCTTCAGAATTCCTTCCAAAACATTGGGGTTCCACGCTTTGACTAAAAATTGGTTGACAGGCACCTGTTACCAATAATTCTGACTGAGTATAGACCTGAATTATGCCAAGAGGGCCTCCCTGGTGGCGCACTGGTTAAGCGCTGTGCTGTGGAGCTGTCGGCAGCGGTGACCCGAGTTTGAAGCCCCTCCGGGGAGATTCTCACATGGCGAGGCAGACCTCTCCTGCCTCGCCCGCTGCTCCCCTCAGCAGTGTCTTTCCGTCGATCTGCCTGTGCTGCTCCCCACTCTGTCTCTGGTGAGCTATCTCGCCGCCCCATGCCTCTGGCCTGTACCCCAGCTTGTATGCGTAAATAAATAAATCTTTAAAAAAAATTATGCCAAGATTTTGCACATGTGCCTTCTTTCACTGTAGCTGCGGCCTTGTGATGGGCATGTTAATCCCTACTCCACAGAAGAGGAGACTGGGAGCAAAGGGGCTAGGCTGTATGCCGCTGGCTCTATGGGTGGGGTGTGGGGGAGTTCCGAGAGCCATTTGGGCTGGTGAGAGGAAGGTCCTTACATATTCCAAAGCTCTCCAGTTCAAGGCCCTGGCCATGCTAGGCCTCTTCTGCAGGGCCATGGCGGGCATCCTGGGGAGCACTCTGCCTAGTAAGTTATCCAAGAACTGTTGGATAAATTGGCATAGATGATTGGAACCTAGTCAAGAGCTTCCCTAGTGTATGGAGACCAGAATATGTACCTAACTTTGTGTTAAAACATTATGAAGCAATACCTCATTTAAATCAATACGAACACCAAATGAGGCAGGAATATTCTCCTTTTTTCACAGATGAGGAAACTGACTCACAGAGGAGGTAGTAGATCTGGGACTCAAATCCAGGCCAAACCAAGAAGAAACAGCCCCCTCAAGCCCCTGACCTGGCTGGTGGGAAAGGCCTAATCCAGCCCCTGCTCATGCCAGTTTTTAAGCGCTGGTTAGTGGTGGGCTTATGTATTGGGTGGGCTCTCGATCCTCACTGCACTTATGTTCTGACTAGGCAAAAGAACAACAAGGATCATGTCTTTACTGAAATGGGGCTTTAGACTGAAGGCAGCAGAGGCATATGTCTTTTAGGAGCTTTCTGCCCTTAGTCTGAAGCTGCTGGACATAGGATGAGAGCTCTGACGACTGAGAACCAGAGTGTGGGGGGTGAAGGTGATAGGGGTGGCACATGCCTTTGATCCTGTGCTAGGGGAGGTTCTGGCTCGGCTATTCTCTGCCTGAGTCCAATATGCATTTGCTGGACTTGGAACTCTCCAGCACCCTCCTCCCACTTTGAGCTGGCTCCTCATATCCTTTTTTCAGCGCTTCTCTTATTCTTTCAAATGGATTTCTCTCAGCCTCAGGGTTTGGGGTTGAGTTTCAGAGTTCCTGAGACAATCCAGCAAAGAAACAATACCTTTGAATACACTTCCCCACATAAACATAGGGACTTCAGGTTTTTGGAGCAAAGCAACCTCTTCTCCTGACTACCTGCGGGAGGCAGCCTTACCCCACGCACCCTCTGCAGAGCTCAGTAGCATCCAGGTGCTCAAAGGGTTCGGTGGGGGCTCCAGGAGGAAGAGGGAGAAGAGCTCCAACTCCCCTTCTTCCTTCCTCTGGGCCCGAGGGAGGGGAGAAGAGGTGAGATGTGGCCTGAGAGTAGCCAGGGCTGCCGCTGGCTATTTGGGTAGGGTGTGGGGGAGCCATTTGGGCTGGTGAGAGGAAGGTCCTTACATATTCCAAAGCTCTCCATTTCAAGGCCCTGGCCATGCTAGGCCTCTTCTGCAGGGCCATGGCGGGCATCCTAGGGAGCAGTCTTCCTAAGGCAATGGTGAGAAAAGGAGGGTGCTGAGCAGCTGGCTACCTGGGCAGGAGCCTTGTGGTGGGAAGTATAAGGCAGATGTGGCCTATGTCCGGTCGGATCCCCTTATTGCGCACCCCCATAGCCACCCAGGGTGTCAGAAATGCAGAGGGTGGCATGGTTCATGAGGACAAGCTTGGGGTAGAGTGAAATAACTGGGAAAGGGAAATGAGAAGACATCTCTACCAGCCAGGAGACCACAAGTTTTCTGGCCCTCCATCTCCTGGTGTACCAAATGGGGACGAGGGTGCCTGCTCCCCAGGGCTGCTAAATTAAGAGGTAAGTGCTTGGCACACAGTAGGTGCTCACCCAAAGGCAGCTCCTGCTGGCCATCTTGTCCAGAGAGGCCAAGTCCCTCACCGCCTGTCTCTCCCTAAATGGCAGCTTAGAGAGACAGTGTTGCTCAGTGGTTAGAGTAGAGCAAAAGCCAGACTCTCCTGCCTCACAAGCTCACTGCAGCCACATACTAGCTAGGTGTCTGAGGGCAACTTAGCCTCCCTTTTTTCATCTGTAAAATGGGGTAATAATAGTTCCCACTTCAGAGGGTCATTGAATATGAAATGAGTAATACAAAGAAAGCACAAGAACAGTGCTCTGTAAGTGCTGGGTCACTGTTTCCTGTGATCATTTCATACAACTGCATGACTGGGGCTCCTCACTAAGCTTTTCCCTGAGTGAGCTGCTTGATCTCCCCACAGCAGCCTCAGACAGGCCTGCCAGGAGTTCTCGCCCATATTACAGGTGAGCGCACTGAGGCTTAGAAGATGAAGTGACTTAGATCACACCATGCCACCCTTCTGAAAGGACTCTTAAGATGTCTTCATTGTGTGCATGCCCCATGAGTACCTACGACTCACCTGCAGCCTGGGACCTCCAGCAAGCCAGGCCCTGGGCCCTGGGCTGGTGAGGAGGGCTTGTCTTCCTCCAGGTTGCCCAGGGCGGGCCATCAATGCCTCTGGGTTTGGTGAAACGAGAGGCAGGTTTAAGGATCATGACTCAGGAAAAGGACTGTGGCCCTGGGTGGCTGGAGAAAGGGGAGGGCCGGGTGAAATGGACCTATGGGGCTGAGTTGGGAGTTTCAGCTCCCTCTGAGGCCCTGGGTTCCCCTCCTCATTTCTTTTTTATAAAGTTGAAGTAGCATCAGTTTTCAACATTATGTAAGTTTTAGGTCTACAGCATTAAGATTCAACATCTGTATATACTTCCCTTTAATTATCATTTGCAGGTGGCTGGGTGCCTGGGGTAAGGGCTTTCATCTGACAGGTGAGGCTTATCTCCTGGAGCTGGAGAATTGACTCTGTAATTGACCAGGATGATTTACCGTTGATGGTGTCCTCTGGCAGTCTGAGTCCTGGCTTAGGGGCAGGGGAGGTGGCTGGGAAGGCACTGTCGATCTTAGCCGAGTCTCTGATCCTTCCAATTGTGGACTCACATGGAGCTTCAAACCCAAACAGCAAGGGGGGCACTGTGTAGTGGAGGTGGGATGTGAATGCCCTAGGGACAGGTGTGGGTCTGAGCCTGTGCTCCAGAAGCAGGCAGACCTGATTGGAGTATGGGCTCTGCCACTTAGTGGTGTCATCTTGGTCAGCTCAATTAACCCCTTTGATCTCCCATTTCCCCATCTGCAAATGGGGCTAATGGTGTCTATGTGACGTAGTTATTGTGTGAAGTAAATAGGATAATGGGTGTAAAGTGCTTAGTGCAGCACCCAGCACCCTTGTAAGTGGCCAATTGAATGTTGACTCTATTCAGTTACATGGTCCACTGTGTGTGCTCTGCCCACCCCATGCCCAGCCCCAGGTGGATTCTGCCCTTGAGTCCATTGCAGTGCTGGAGCTACAAAGGCTTGGGAGCCTGCCCTTCCAAAGGGCTCCCACCCCTCAGGAATGACAAACTTCCCCACCCAACTTTTACTAAGCACCTACTATGTGCTGGCACTGTGTGCTACACTAAGATCCTTCTGCTGTCAAGGTGCTTAATGTCCTGGGTCCACAGTTACATCACAGTATGATGAAGAAGGAAAAAGGGGGTGCTTTGTAGAGAGCTGTAACAGCAGGAAGGCTTGGGGCAGGTTCCCTATGATTCAGGTAGATGGGGAAAGGAATCGTTCTGGAGCCCTTGGTGGCTTTTTCAGGCTGTTAATGATCTTTTGTAGTGAGGCAACCAGGTATAGGACAGGCAAGGGGGGCTGGGGGGCTGGGAGGCTGGCAGGCCTACCAGCCTCCCGGCCCCCAGTGAATCTTCACTCTTTCTGGCTCTCCAGCGTCATTTTGTGGCCTCTCTACTGCACCTGCCCCTCTGTGATGCTGCCCTTATATGCTCAGTCTCTCCAGGCCCGGGTGTGCCCACTTGCGCATGTCCATACCCTACTCCAGGTGCTGCCACCAGGCACGCGTGCAGGACCACAGGGGTCTAGCATTAACACTAATGGCGGGAAGGTGGAAAATCCTGATCATTCTTTCATTTGCACTACAAGGGCTCTAAGTGAGGAATGATGAAACTTGGGGCGACTGGAGGTGGATTCACAATGGGCTGAACATCAGAAAGATTTGTGGGCAGGGTAGGTGGAATGGCTTTCCCGAAAATGAAGATGAGATAGCATTTGCAAAGGCCTGGAGATGGCGAGTCTAAGCAGCTCCCCACTCTTCCAAGAGTGCTCAGAAAGGCTCCATCTACCATGAAGGGAAGCGTCCCTGGCTGGGGGATGCAGAGATGGGTGGGGCTGTTCAGGGAAGTCTTGTAAAAGGCGTGGATGGCCAGTTACGGCAAGTCTGGGTATAGGACTCGGGGGCTCAGGAGGTGCTGCCTCTGTCTGAAAGAAGGTTTGTTTAAACAAAACAGTAGTGCGAAGGTGAGCTTAGAGTAAGAAAGCAAGATGAGCTTGTGCTCTCCTCCTGTGCTAGGTCAGGGAGGTGAATGTTAAGAGGCTGTACCCAGCCCCTCATCCTGGGGTAAGAGTGGGCAAGGTGCTGAAGAGACACCCACCCCAAGTGGCGAAGAGCATCTGCCAAACTGAGCCCAGAAACTGGTCTTCAGGGGAATTTAGGATCCCCTTGAGGAAGTGGGAGAGTCTTTTAATTAGTTTTACATTTTGGCATGGTTCTCCTCACTGGGTCCAGGGAAAGGAAGGGGGTGGAGGAGAGTTGGGTACAGCCATCTAGAGAATTGCCCCAAATCCTCATGCCTGTGGCATTTGCCTGGGCCCTGACTTTCCCTCTTGCTTTTGTCTCCCCTGGAACAGGGACCGCTCTCCAGGATCAGAGGTGTGGGAACAGACGGAGGTAGGGGTGGGGTGCTGCCTGCCAGCTGTAGATGCTGGGTGTTTGTGTGGAGGGCAGGAAGCATGAGGCCAGGCTGCCATAGAGTCCCAGTTTGTCCTCTTACCTGGGCACGTCCTTTAAGCGTATGGAAATTGCAAAGTGGGGCAGAGCAATCCAGAGCATTAAAGGACAAAATAAGATGTACATGAGGCCCCTCACACAGGCCTGGCACAGGCCAGTGTTCACTCTGATACTTGCCAGCTTGGACATCTGGAAGTGTGGAAGAGGGGTTTACTTTTGTGAGGTCTGTTAGCTGGTAGGTATGTTCTGAGATAAGCTCATCATCTGTGGAGTACATGCCTCAGTTTTCAAATCTGCAAAATGGGATTGATAGTAGTACTTCACAAGGTTGTGAAAAAACTGAATGTATTATGTTTAATAGTACCTGGCTCATATACTACTATTAGTATTATTTTATTACTACTGTTATTAAGTTATTGAGGCCAATTCTCAAGCCCAGGGATTTGATTGTAGATATCAGAGTGAGGGCAAAGAGACTTGGCTTCAAGAAGGAACTAGGAGGCCATAGAAACAATAAATTTGAACCTGGGACTAGGTGAAAGTTGGATCCTGAAGTTTATGTGAAGGCCGGGATAGGCTGTCAAATCAAATATGTGTGTGTGTGTGTGTGTGTGTGTGTGTGTGTGTGTGTTTTCCCCACTCACCCCTTCAGAGTTCCCCCAGCACACTTCTGGCACATCTTGGCTTCCAGCTGGAAACATGGTGCCTCCCAAGCACACCCACATTCCAGACTCAGAGAAGAGCAGGCTCAGCCCTGGAGGAAAAGGTCATGTCAGAGAGGAAACCATTCCTTCCATCTTTGGCTGTACTACTGAAGGCTATTCCTTTTCTCACAGGAGGGGGTGTCCAGGAGATGTCCCTATGGGCTGACAGTCAAGACAGAGTAGGGACATGGCACCTGGGGCCCAGCTCAGGTCTAGCTGGCATGTGCAGTATGCCCCTTCTTACCCCAAGCACCTGTGAGCATCCACTGATTCCTGGGAGAGTAAGACTTGGGTGGGAGGGGGGCAGTGTTGGTAACAAAAATCTTGACTCTGTCCACAAGTGGGTTTATATATACATAGAGTTGTGTCTATTAGACCAAAGGAAGTGGCTGTAGAAACCAGGATGCTGGGGGATATTGGGGTCTCTGAGAGACAATTCATCATAGGAGTCTTTTTTAAAAAATTAATTAGTTAAATAATTTTCTTATATCATTGTAAATTTTTGGACATTATTTGATTTTTCCCCTCGGGTGTTATCCCCATAGTTCCCTCACCACCATAGCCCTTCCCCTCATTTCTTGTACTCTTCCCTCCCCTGTCTTCACTCCTCTCCTTCCCCCTTCCTTGCTGTATGCCTCAGGTCTATGGTTAGCCTGCAAGTTTTGTCTTTTTCTTGACCCTATGTTCAGTTTTTCTATATTCTGTCATCCAATATTTATCTTTTCCTTCTGACTTATTTTCTTATGACAAAATCTCTTCCAGTTCCATCCATGTGGCCACAGATGGCATGAGTTTATCTTTTTGATCATTGAGTAGTGTATTTAGACCACATCTTCTGATCTATTCATTTGTACTGGCACATTTAGGTTGTTTCCATATCTTAGCTATTGTATACATACTGTCCTAATAAACATAGAAGTGCAGGTCTCTTTTTGAATTAGAGTTTTTGCGTCCTTTGGGTGGATTCCTAGGGGTGATATCTCTGGATCATATGGTAGGTCCAGTTTTAGCATCACAGGGGTCTTGAGGGCTGGCTGTTGTAGTCTGCCTGAGGGCTGGAGGGACAGTGGTTCAGGGACAAGGGTATGACTGGCCATCAAACACTTCCACACCCAATTATAGGTAGCCTGAGGGTCCCCAGAGAGAAGAAACCTGAAAGCATCTTTTCATGAACTCTCTAAGCTTTTGGGACTCAAACAATACTGGCACCTAACATAACGTGATCGAGGGAACGTTCTTCTCACCTTGCAGGGGAATGCTGCGTTCTTAGCGCTGTGCATGTTGCAAAGTAGGCGCTCAAAGATATTCAGTTAAAGTAATATTGAGATGAAGATGAAATAAACAAAACACACCTCATTTAGTGTAGGGTTTTTATCATAGTAAATTTGCAGAGCAATCAAGCGAGCAGATACCTAGACCTAGTCTTGAGTGAGATATCCCTGGGGACACCGAGAAATGGGAGGGGGTTTACAAAGGCAGGTAGGTGCTTGGAGCTAGCCATATTTGGGTGTTATTAATGTCATTCACACCCATGGACTGGTGAAGAAAGGCCTATCTCAGTGTTTTCTGAAGGAAGGAAGAGAGGCTTTCTGGTAGGCGTGATGAGATCTGTGTGGAGCAATGGATGTTGCTTGGCAGTGCTGGGGGGAGCTTTGCACTTTTATGCCTCCATGTTCACTCCATTTCCTATTCTCGTTCCTACAAGGCTACTGAGGCACTAGTCCAAAGAAGCACATGCAGCTTTTGATATTGTGGAGTGAGGGGGCGGGTCCTCCAGGGAGGAAGAATGAGCCAGCTTTCCAGGATCCAGACTGTGGGAACCGTCTCTGAGGAGACTTGACGGCCCAGGTAGGCCATAAAGGGTTTTTCCTCTCCTGCTTCCTCATGTTTGGGTACCCAGTGTCCTCATCATCTTTTCCCTCTCCTCCTTAGCAATATAAGATCAAAGAATGTCAATTATTCATTCACAGTTGCCTGGAGCACATTTCAAAGTGAGGGTTGCTGGCATCTCAGTCGCCAAGGGTGAAGGCCTATATTTTTGGTCCACCATTCACAGCCCTGAGACTTACAGCCAGTCCTGCTTGAGCCCTCACAGACACCGGTCTGGTTTCCAAGCTGGCTTTCTCCTATTCAGATTCCCCTGCCCCATCTTACGCTAGAGAGGCCCTGTCTCACCGTTCCCACCCCCTGCCATGTAGGTCTTGACTGTGGGCTCCAGGCCCCCAGCTGCTCACACCCTCCAGGTTGTCCCTTCCAGGTGGGAGCAGGGAATCCATGTATTTCGAGAGTACCTGCGTTGTGACAGCACTGGGTCAGGAATAGTGCTGCTTTTGTCTGCAGCATGTGCTCTGGTTGTATGTCAGGCATTCTCTTACACTTCACATGCAATGCCCCATTGAGCCCACGACTGCCCTGTGGGGTAGATAGTGTGTCCATCCTGAATTCAGAGATGAGGAGACTGAAGCTCAGAGAAGTTCAGTGACTTGCTCAAGGCCACACAGCCCTCAAGTAGCTAAGCTGAATGCAAGCAGTTTGATGCCAGGATCTGTATAATGTGCCACTCTGTTAAACACATGCTGGCCCTCTAATCTTGACAACCACCCCTCGTATAAATGGGGAAGCTAAGGTTTTGAGAAGAAGTGGCTCCAGTTCTGGTAGATTTTGATTGGGAGAGCCAAGATTTGCATCTAGGACATCTTAATTTACATCTGTGTTCTTTTGACCACCACCTCTGAGGCTGATGGACACAAGCAGTGACATTCTACAGGCCCTTATGAAGGGAGGGCTGGAAGAGACACACTTGCAGGCCAGGAAACCTCAGCCTGGGAGCTGTGTGGCTGGCTAGCAGGGATGGGGGTAGCAGGCAGCTCTTCGGAATTTCCCAAGAATGCACTTCAGAAGACGTATCTGTGATACAGATTCAGTCTAAAGCCACAGCCATTTAGAGATTCAGAACTGACAATGGAGGAAAACAGAAACACTTCCTGTCTGAGCTGTGGCTTACCATTGAGTGTTTATCTCCAAGTAACAGAATGAGCCTAATGCACAGCACCCACGTGTGGCTGATTAGCTTTGTTGTAAGTTTTATTTGATTACAACATGAAAGTCTGCGCATGACTTAGGGCACCACTATATGGCTGCTTGCTTACAGCTGAAAAATAGAAGTAGAGGGACCACAGGGTCCAGGAGCAGCAGATAATGAGGTCGGTACTTTAAAAGTGTGTTCATCAACAGAGACTGTTAGCACAGCCCTGTCCAGGGTGCAAGGCCACTTCCCGTGTCATCTTGATGGACTGTCACAGCAGCCTGGGGTTTCTTCCCATGGGGCCAATGGTCAACAGTTTCGGTCATTCACAGAAGTCAAGGAGCGAGGGGAGTAGGATGGAGACAGCGTTTGGTTTCTATAAAAACTGTGAATGTGGGGGCTGGAGGGTGTGTGTTTCATTTTTAATACAAATTAGAAAACCCAATCTTGTCTTGTGCCTGAACCTGAATAATACTAATCTTATTTATGTTTTATTATTATTTTTGAGTGTTTACTATGTGCTGGGCACTGTGCCAAGTGCTTACAGAGCAACCTTATCAAGTAGGGAAAATTATGAACTTCATTTTACAGATGAGAAAAGAGAGGGAGAAGAAGTGGGTGGCCCAGGAGCACCAGCAGCCAGAGGAGGGGCTGGGTTGTGAGGGCAGGCCGCTGAGTCTGACTGTGTCTCCTGCCATCCTACCGGAGAGCATCTCTCAGTGGCCTTACTCCCCCCCACCCAAGGGGGTGCAGTGGGAATGAAGGGTCCTCTGGCAAGAGGTGGGACTTCAGCTGACCTGCTCAGCTTCTCTGGGGTGTTGTAGGGTAAATGAAGTAATCAGTCCCACTGCTACTGTGGATGTGGGGGGCTGTGTGCCCATGATTGTGGACACCTGGGCCCAAAGCGTGGGGCGCACATGTGTAACGGCTTACACCAGTGCCTAGGAGTGGGCTTAAGGCCATGGCGGCAGCGTGGTGAAGGGACCACTCTAAGGAGAGACCATGAGACTGAGAACTCCAGAGATAAGGCCAGAGAAAATGCAAAGATTCAGGGGGCGGGGGGGCCTGGCTGTGGGCTTGGTTGCCTGCCTGCCTCCCAGCCCCGCTCCCGGTCCGGTCCGTGCCTACCTCCTCACATGCCAGCTTCCCTGCCTGGCGTGCCTGTGTACCTAGTTCCCTGCTTCAACATTAAAGGGCTGTAAAAGTCTAGTGAGGGCTCCAGGACTCTTTACCTTCCTGCCCGAATTGACAGTGAACCTGCCTTCTACATGCTGGCCCTAGAGGTTTCCAGATCAGTGCTGGTGGGGAAGCAATATAGGCACTACAGGGGACAAAGTCTGGCTTGCCTCAGACTGTGTGTCACTCAGTGTCTCTAAGCCACACTTTTTCACCTCTAAAATAACATTTCCTGCTCCATCTCACAGGATAACTGCTTGTCAGTTATGAAACACTGTTCATCTATTCATGGGTAGGAGATAGGGGTAAGCAGGCCAGAGACAGCTCCCCACCTCCTCCACCCCCCAAGAAGAGACAGGCTAGAACAAGGTGGGAAGCGGGTAGCCTGAGACCTGTGGCCGAGGTTTGTGGCCTTTGCACATGCTATTCCTTCTGCTGGGAATGTCCTCCCCTGCTCTCTTCCTGTAACTGGATCTTTAAAAACTTTCAACTGTCAGTTTAAGTGTCATCTCAGTGACCCTGTCCCTCCTAACCCCTGGTGGACTTTTGTCAGCCCTGGGGGCTTCCTGTGTCTTCTCTGCTTCATCCCACACCTTCCTCCAAGACCCAGTCCTACCCATATCTGAATTATTCAGGGACAGGATGAGGGTTCATTACAGAGACAAATATTCGAGCAAAAGCCATTTGGCTGGGGTTGAGAGAGTAGGGGGCCACTTATTGTCAGGAAGTGATTTCCTACGGTAATCAAATGCTCACACTTGTGTGTGTCTATGGGTGTGGGCATGTAGAGATGTGTTTGATCACATTCCCTCTCCTGGGGTCTAATCTAGTGTGTGTCACACCAGAATCCTGGATGTAAGCAGAGCAGCATCCCTCCTCCAACTTGGGGGAGGAGGGGTGGTGTCAATTGATGTTTTTGATTAAAAAAATAAGAATCAGGGTCTCCATGAGGTTTCATGAGAAATGGTAGGAGAAGGGCCTCCCTCTTGGTGCAATGGTTAAACGCTGCTGTGGAACTGTCTGCAGTGGCAATGGGAGTTCTATGCCCCGCAGGGGAGAATCTCTCATGGTGAGGCAGACCTCTCCTGCCTTGCCCACTGCTCCCTTCAGCAGTGTATTTCCATTGATCTGCCTGTGCTGTTCCCCACTCTGTCTCTGGTGAACCCTCTCGCTGCTCCATGCCTCTTGCCTATACCCCAGCTTGTATGCATAAATAAATCTTTAAAAAAATTTTAAAAAAAGAAATGGTTGGAGCAGCAGGTCGAGGGGAGTTGATTATGTAAATGTGTTTAAGCTTTCAGCTGGGGATGGATGGCTGCCATAAACCCTCTGGGGGGCTGGGACCCCCACTGCACTTGCTGGCTCAGATGCAGCTGGGGCTGTTTCTCAAGTTCAAGGAGGAAAGGACGACTAGGTGTTCAGAATAACGGCTGCCTGTCAGGTGGCGAGGGCCAGTGGCTGGGGAAGAATAGCAGGAAGGGCTTCTCCTCTGGAGCACACACTCAGCCCCAGCTCCACAGGGCAGCACTTCACTGGACAGATCTGACCTGGCCTCTGCTACAGATGTGCTGTGTGCCCTGAGCGGGTCCTCTTGTCTTTCTTCATGTGGGTTTTCACTTTGTAAAATCAGGCAGAGCTCTGGAGATGGATGGCGGTGGTGATTGCACAGCAATATTCATGTAATGCCACTGAACTGCTTGCTTAAAAATGGTTAAGATGGCGAATTTTGTTATGCATATTTACCAGTCAAAAAACCCCTTTAGGGCCTCCCTGGTGGCGCAGCGGTTAAGCGCTGCGCTGTGGAGCTGTCATCAGCCGCGATGTGAGTTCGACACCCAGTGATGCGAGTTAGACACCCAGCGATGCGAGTTCGACACCCGGCCAGGGAGAATCCCGCATGGAGCGGCAGACCTCTCCTGCCTCGCCCGCTGCTCCCCTCAGCAGTGTATTTCTGATCTGCCTGTTCTGCTCCCCACTCTGTCTCTGGTGAGCCCTCTCGCCGCCCCACACCTCTGGCCTGTACCCCAGCTTGTATGCATAAATAAATAAATCTTTAAAAAAAAAAAAACCCTTTAAATGAAATCAGGTAAATCTGAAGTGGTTTGTTTTTTCTTTCTTTTTTTTTTTTTTTTTAATAACCCAATGCTGTATGGATTGATGAGCCTGGATTCAAAGAAATGCCAGGGGCCTTATTTCTTTTTCTTTTTAAAAAAACGTATTTATTTATATATATTTTACATCATTGTTTATTTTTGTACAATATTTGCTTTCTCCTTTCAGGTGTAGTCCAAGTAAAATTCCCACCACCAATTTACCCATGCACCATTACCACAGTCCCTTGTGCTTTTCCTTCCCCTGTTTGAATCCCTCTCCCTCCCCCTCCCCTGCAGAATGTCTCTGATTTATAGTTACCTGTTAATTTTTTAAATTTGTTATTATTATTATTTTCCTGATCCCTTATTTGGTTCCCCTGTATTTCTCCTATAAGTGAAACCATCTGATGTTTTTGTTTTTCCCTCTGACTTATTTCACTGAGCGTAATGGCCTTATTTCTTATTCACAGAAATTCCATGAACAGGCTTTGTGATCTCTGCTAAGTCCACCACTGCTGTGCCCACCACTTCTGGTGGCTTCTCTAGACCTGGCCAATCACTTTCCTTCACTGTTTTCTCTAAGCTCCCTGCCATGACCCTGAAGTTTCTCCCTCTCCAGAAGCTGAGCCCCCCTCCCCTTTCTGGTGCTCCCATTGTCACTTGTTTCCATCTTTGGTGGCTTCTCCTAGAGGCCGAGGGGTGCCTCTGCTTGGCTGTTCACTGAGCCATTGAAAATTTCATGGATAATTCAGGAACACAAATCAAATAGGAGGCTGGAAACTCTGGATTTATGAAGAAAAGTGAGTCAAACTTGGCAATTTATGAGCAACTCAGAACAGCAGCATGGTGGGGGTATTGGGAGACTGGAGGACTGGCCTGAAGGACAGGGGCACAGTTATGGTGCAGAGGTGGGAATGGGACTGGAGAGAACCTAGGACCCCAGCCTTACCACCCAGACCACTAGTTTTATGGAGTTATCTGTGCCTTGGACAAATGGGGTAAGTCAAGTTCAGTGAATGGCAGGAACTCCTCAGGCATTGGAGGGAGGGGTCACCCATACGTCCTAATTTGGTTTCCCTGTGGCCTGGGCCTAGGTACCAGAGACAAGAGAGGTGATGATAGGGTGTACATACTCCAGCCTTGGGAGACACTAGACTAAAATTGAGAGGCTCAGTTGGCAAAATAGAGATGGAAAATGAGCAAGGAAGTGAGACCTAGTTGTTCAAGAGGCTTATGTTTGAGGAATTTCCGTCTCCCTAGGCGGCCCTTAGGTCTGTATAGATCCAGTGCCAGGAGCCCAGAGGAAGAATCAAAAGGCCATCCTCAAATCAAGGCCCCACAAATGTATGGCTTTCAGTAGCGGTGGGGTGGGAATGTAACTGACATTGCTCCCATGGCTAACCAGTAGTGCCTGGTCTCTGCCACTTCCCTAGCATGGTTCCTCCTGGGTAGTCCCACCTTCTGTCCAGTTTCCTCTCCTTGGAATGTACTCAAGAAGTGTATTCACAGATAAATGGTCTAATAGAAATGGATATGCCTGAGGATCGGGATGGAGAGATCTGGGGCGAGCCCTGAGTAGACATTGCTTGTGAGGGTGACATGAGACAAATCACATCACTGCTTAGGGATCAACTTTCTTATCTGAAAAATGGGAATAGCATTCCCTTCCATCAGTCATCTCATAGCCTTACGCATACAGCTCATAATGCTATATAGTATGAATGAAACAAAATTATGAATCAATATGTATTCAGTATTGTCAAGGCAGGAAAACACCAGGAGCAGGTTCACTATGGAGTTGTACAGATGGGGCAAAAGGAGGAGTTCTGGAGCCCTCGGTTGCTTTTAATTACTGTTGTAGAGAGGCAACGGTACTGGGCAGGCAAGGGGGGTGGGGTGGGGGTGGGGCGGCTAGGAGGCTGGCAGGCCTCCCAGACCTCGGCAAATCTTTACTCTCTGATCTCTCTGGCAGCGTCTTGTGGTCTCTCTGTTGCACCCCAAACGGTCCTCTGCTCCATGCTCTATTCTCTGCTGCCTCTGCTTCTTCTTCTCCTCCTTCTCCTCCTCCTCCATCTCCTCCTCCACTTCCTCCTCCCAGTCTCTGGCTCAGGTGTGCCCACTCACACAGGCCCACATCCTACTCCAGGTGCCCTCCATCAGGCATTCGTGTAGGCCTGCAGAGGTCTATCATTGAGGGGAGGGTGGAAAAACCTGATGACTCATTTTCCCAACAAGTATCCTCTAAGGTATGGTGTCAAGGTGGTGGACTTTTAAATTTGCATGGGAATCTACCCCTATCACCTCTCCTTCCTGGGCTTCAGACAGCTGCATCTGAAATGAGGATATTAGATCAAGTCACCTCTCAATTCCCCTTCCAATCTGAACAACATCTGATCTTGACTATTTTGGTATTTCAGTTCCTGATCTACATGCTCCTAGTTGAGGATTGGCTTCCAGAGTTCAGGGCTTGGAGAATGCAGGACCTTGTTTCTTTCTCTTAATCTCTTTCCAGTAACCTACTGAAGATGTGCCCATTCTAATGACTTTGATGAGTGTAGCTGTCTCGGAAAATAGCAGAAAGATTTCCTCAGACCTTGGGTCATGCAATGCAAACACTTCAACAAGAAATGAAGGAGGTGTACTGTCAAGAGTCTTACAGACTCCTGAAGTTGGGGTTTAAATGCAACATTGACTTAGGAATCATTATTTGGAGTAAACAGATATTGAGCTCATGCTATATACTGTCCCAAATGCTGCTCCGGGCACTTTCACCTTCATTACTTCATTTGGTTTCATAATAACTTTGGGAGGAAGTTACTGTTATTCTCTTTTGGTACCTGAGGAAACTGTGGCTCAGAGAAGTACAGGATCTATCCAAAGTCACACAACTGGGAGTGGTGGAGCTGGGACACAGAACCAACCCTATCTAATCTCAGAGTCACAATGTCATCTCACCATTGCTCTCCACTGATATCTCTGAATTCAGTCACATTTTCCTGTGTCTTCACATGTTCAGTAATTTTGGATTGTGTCCTGGTCATTGCGATGATATATGGGAGGCTCTGGATTTTATTATATGCTTCTAAGGAGTATTTATTTTGCTTTTAACTAGTTTGAACTCAAACTCCAAACTCTGTCTGCTTTGCTGGCAACAGTTGAAATCTCAGTTCAGTTCTTATGATCTTTGCTAGGCTACTTGGAGTTTTCCTTGAACATGTAAGTTGAAGGATCAGTTTTAAGCAAGGTTTATAGATAAAAGTTGGAACTTAATCTCTGTGGTTATCTCGTTTCCAGGATTCCTGCCATCACTTTCCAGCTGCTGTGTTCATCCACACTTTCTCTGATTCAAATCATTAAGGCTGTGGGTTTTCTATAAATCTAGTTATCCTGTGTGACATTGACTGTGATCTGCCTGAAGGAGAAAAGCTTGAAAACACAAAATACACCCATTGTTGTTCTTCCAAATGTCAATTTCCCTTTAATTTTTGCCTGCCTTTTGTTTTACCAGTGCCTTTAGGTATTTTATCTAGAGTTGATTGTTGTTATCTGTGGGTAGACAGGTCTGATAGGAGCTGCTTGCCCATCATTGGAAGTCTTGGTCCATTTTCAGCAAGTTTCCTCCTATAGCTCTTACCAGGGAGGGTATATTGTTAAAACTACATCAGGCCTAGCAATCTGATCTTTAATCCATGAATAGCAGGTATTTATACCAAGACAATGGTGTGTTGTAAATGATTCTGAGAAATATTAGGCAACTGTGTCCAGGACAATCTTTAGGGGGCCTTTGCCTCACATGCACGTTTCCTTCAATATCACCTTCCCTGGAAAGTGTTGCCTCTAGACTGGTCTGGGCATCCAACCTGGGACACACTTCCAGGTACCATCAGGCAGAGCAGTGGGGAGATGGTCCTTGTCCCTCTCTCAATCACACTTTTGGGAAAGTCTCCATTTTGGGAAAAGAAGCATGGTCAGAAGGCAGAAGGAGGCAGATCCCCCAGCACACCAATGCCATCCAAGTGTATGTCTCTTTAAATTCAGCCTTAGGGAGTTTGTCAGATGGCCTCCACCTGTTCAGGTTCCCCCAGACACCTGCAGCTGCAGGTGTGTGCCAAGGGCTGTAGAACACTGGCTGTTCCCCAAAGTTCTTTTCTCTTTCATTGGTGATATCAGAAAGGCCAGAGCATGATGACAAAACCTGTGTGCTCTTTAAAAATGTTCCTGCTTTATAGAGGGGTTGTTTTTCTCCCCCTTCTTTTCTTAAAAATATCTCTTGTGTGTCAAAAAGATGAAGCCAGAAGAGAAATGCCCCTTTGGTGGCTAAGAATTAATGTTTTAGAGGATTTATTTAAGCTGCTCTTAACAAAACTCAAACATCTGGCTTGCCGTGCTTGTGTGCCAACTTTCAGCTTGAACGGAATGCATGAAGATGGCAGGCGCCCAGGCTGTGGGGAGGCAGGCCCAGCTCATGTGGCTTGCTAGGCTGTCGTGGCTGCTGTGGCCACTATCTGTGCTATGCCTCCTCCATGGGGCTGAGGGCAGACAGGGAACCACTTTTTAAATTTAATTTTTGTTGAATTTTGATTGAGGGCCTCCCTGATGGCGCAACGGGTTAAGTGCAGCAGTATGAAGCTATCCAGAACAAACTGCAGCATGAGTTTGATCCCAGGCCAGGAAGCTTCCCACATGGTGCAGCAGACCTCTCCTGTCTCGCCCGCTGCTCCCCTCAGCAGTATATTTTGGTTGATCTGCCTGTTCTGTTCCCCACTATGTCTCTGGTGAACCCTCTCACCACCCCACAACTCTGTCCTACACCCCAGTTCTTGTATGCATAAATAAATAAATCTTAAAAAAATAAATTTTGATTGAGATACTGGTGGTTTATTTAACCACTACCGTGTAAGTTTCCATTATACAGCATTGTTCTACATCTGTAAACACTACATCATGATCACCACCAAAAGTCTAGTTTCCATCCATTATCATATGCTTGACCCCTTTACTCATTTAACCCACCTTCCAGCAGCCTTCTCTTCTAGTAACCAAGAGGGGAAGAGTGTGTCTAAGAGTTTGTTTTGTTTGTTTATTTGCTTTGTTTCTTTATCTTCTACCTGTGAGTATTTATCTTTCTCTGTCTGACTTATTTCACTTAGCATAATACCCTCTAGGTCCATTCATGTTGTCACAAATGGCAAGATTTCATCCTTTTTAATTCCTGAATAGTATTCCATTGTGTGTATATACCACATCTCCTTGATCCATTCATTTGTCATTGAACACTTAGTTGGTTCCTTTTCTTGGCTACTGTAAATAGTGCTGTGATGAACATAAGGGTGTATATATCTTTTCAAATTAGAGGAAAAACACTCTTGTGAGCATGTCTTTATGAGACATGTTGCTAAGGTGAATATATCCAGGCCCATCTCTTAGAGCTGAACATCTGAAAGAGAATCAGAGCTTGAGCCTAAAAGAGTTGGGCCTTGGGAAAAAGAAAGGAGGAATGTATTTATTCACTATATATTCTGTGCCAGGTATTTTCATATCCATTGGCAGGCTCAGTTCTTGTAACAACTCCACGGAGGTGGATATTGACATCCTTTCATTTTAGATGAGGAAACTGATTATAACTTGCTCAAATTTACCCATTTGGCAGTGGCAGTCAGGAGTGAGCTTCAAGGCGGCTGCCTTTACAGTCCAGGTTTCTTCCATGGTCTCTGGTTGCTTCTCACATGAGGCCTGAAATTTGGCTTCTGAGCGCAACATACTATCTTTTTCTAACATGGATGAGAACATTTTATGGCTAGGAGGGGAGGGTGAAGGTGGGGGCCAGAAAGGGTGACCTCTCATAGCATATGACTTCTCTGATGATGCAAAAGCAACAGGCGCTGTTGCAGATTGGAATTCTGGCCTTGCCAACCAAGGCTGTGTGATGTTGAGCAAGTTACTTAACTTCTCTGACTCTTAGACATCTCAGTGAGGGATAAGACTCCCCACTGGGAGGAACCCAACTAGAAATGTGTGTAAAAACTCATGATTTTTGCTTGACTCAGAAACGTTTAGCAAATATTGGTCTCTCCTTTCCTTCTCTAATTGCGAGAAGCCTAGGGCCCAGCCCCAGAAATAGGAGCTGAGGTGCTGAGAACGCTAGAAAAGCAAAGGAGAGTAGCAGTGGAGGGAACACCTTGAATGGCTTCTGCTTTGTTAATTGATTGGTCAGAGACAAGTGTTCAACCTGATGAGGGGGGGTGGGTGAGAGGGGGGAGGCTCAATGTGGGGCATCCCTGTGTGACTTTTACCTGGGGGGTCCTGGGTTAACTGGAGTCTTCTTGCTGGAGAGGTCCCTCAGAAACCACACATTGGGCTTTCAACTTATAGGCAGAGGAACTGAAGCCAGAGAAGGAAAGGAACTTAGCCAAGTCTCTGTAGCAGGGAGGAGACAGCCCTTCAGCTTGGCCGCAGCCCTTCGGCTCTGAAGCCAAGGCTGGGTGGGAGAATGTGGAGAGGCACAGCCTGAAGGCATCAGGGCTCTAGCTCTCCAGAAACTATGCATCTTCTGGGGCCCAGCACCTTTACCTGAAGACAACAGGAGTGGTAAACTATATCCTGAGGAGCTCCCACTCCTGCTAATGTGTCTCTGATCTGTCTGTGAGCATCTGTTCACCTGCTTTCTGATCACTGTGTGGGTGGAATGTGCCCATTAGTATTTCACACCCAGGGACTCAGCACAGCCAGGCAATTAGAAGGCCCAAGATCTAAATCTCTTGCTGCCGCCTCTAAATGCATGTAGGAAACTTTCTCCTTTTTTCTTGGACCTCAGTGTTTCCAGCTGTAAGATGGAGAAAAGGGACCTGCCTCGGACGGAAGGAATGGGCTGCAAGACCACGTGGGTCAAAGTTTCTCAGCCTTGGCACTACTGACATTTGGGATGGTGCGATTCTTTGTTGTGGAGCTATACTGTGCATGGTCACATGTTTAGAAGCATCCTGGCCTCTACTACTTGTTGCCAGAAGTAATCTCTCCCCAGCTGTGACAACTAAAAATAGTGTTAAATGTCTCTTGGCAAAAAGTACTACTGGTCTAGAAGGGAATTCCAGGCAGGAGCAGAGGCCCAGAGGTGAGAGCCTGCCCAGTACATCCATGGAACAGTAAGGAGGCCAGTGAAGCTGGAAGAGAGGGAGCTGAGGCTAGAGGAGGAGCAGAGGAGGTAAAGAGATAGCAGATCATGTAGGACCTTGTAGGTCATTGTCAGAATTCTGTCTTTGACGCCAAGTGAGAAGGAAATCCTCAGAGGGTTTTATGCAGAAATGATATGATCTGACTTATATTTAAAAGGAATTCCTCTGGCTGCACCTTAACAATAGTGATGGAAGATTAAAGATGAGGTTTCTGACACACAACAGGTGCTCAATAAATGGGCTTGTCATCCTCATGAACAGGTGCAGTGTGCCCTTGGTTTGCACTGGAGGTCATTGTGCAACTTGGCTACCACTCCATCCCTAGCAAGTTAGAGCTGGAAGGGACTTTCTGGTACTGGATCCCAAACCACTTGAGAGAAAAAAACTGCTTAGAGAAGAGATGAACCTGGAAGAAGTTAACCCACTGGAAGCAGTGCTAGGGTTAATTATCTATTTAGATCTGCTCTTTGGGAAGGGAAGTCTTTGATAGTGACCTAATTTGTGCCTTATTCTTTTTTTTTTAATTAAAAAGAGAGATAAAATTCAAAGACAAGAAGAATGTGCTCAAGGCTGGATGGGTTTTTGCATAAATGAAGGATTTGATTGGAAAATTAGTCATAAAATAGTAATAATCAAAGGATGGGAATGGACACTATCTTCCTAGAAAGGAAGCTGGATTGTCATATCAGCACCTGACAGTAGCTTCTCTCTGAAGCTGTGGGGCTACCATTTTGTTTTAGCAGAATAGGTAGAAGGAATAGTTGCTGTGAAACCCACTTGCCTTGGTGTTTTCAGTCTTGGTACTATTTCTCTAGTGGATGAGTCCAATTGTTAGATGGGAAACAGGCAGAGAGAGCCTTGAGTTTGAACCTATTGACTGGATATTCATGGTGGAGTAGGCAGAGCCCAGGTGTAGGGCCTTGGGCTCTATTTGGTTACCACTATCTGGCTTTGTTACCTTGGTCCAGTCATATTATGGTACTTCCATGTCCTCATCTCTGGAGCAGAAACAATTTTCCTTCTTTCCCAAGGTGACCTAAAGAGAAAACAGTTTATCTTTCAGTTTCTCAGCTGAGTGCTGTTACAGATTAGTTGAAGGAATGAATATTTATAGAGAAAAATGAGGCGATATATGGGAAATACTAAACTGGAGCATGAAGGACTTTGTAAGAATCTCTTCATACTCTTGGGTGAGCTCCTGATCTCTGGTGAGTTGAAAGGTCCTAGAGTGAGAGGTGCCTTTTATCCACTCACCTACCACAGGTCTCACTATACAGGAAATTCCCTGGTGGGGCAGAGATTCTGTCTTCAGGCCTGTGGGGGCTTCCTGCTTAGTGGTTGTTCAGGAATTAGTGCCTGGGACACTTGCCAGTGTTGGCATTCTGTTGCCAGGACCTGTTGCTATGATCACTCCCCACCCTATCAGCAGGGGTAGGAGCAAATATTCTCCCAGGGCTTGGGAACCTGCATCAGTTTAGGCAGAATCACAGGAGACACAGTCCCTGCTCTTGGCAACGTCCTCAGGTCCTCAAAGTTAGTTTTGATTCTGTAGACCTGGGTTTGAATTTTATCTTTGTCAGTTACTATTATGTGTTCTTGGGCAAGTTGCTGAAACTCTCAATTTTTTTCATACATAAAATGTGTTATTGTAAGAAACAAAAGAAAAAGTAGGTACTGTAGGCAGATTAAAATTAAAAACCTTTGTCTTCAGAGGACACTATCAAGAAAATGAAGACAACCCACAGAACTGGGGAAAATATTTTCAAGTCATTTATTAGGTAAATGACTTGTATTTAGTATATATGAAGAACCTTAAAACACAATAATGACAACACAAATAACTGACTAGAAATGGCCAAGAATCTGAATAGACATTTCTCTAAAGATGTACAAATGGCCAATATGCACATGATAAGGTGTTCAACATTATTAGTTATTAAGGAAAGGCAAATCGAATCCATAATTAGATACCACTTCCTAACAGCAGGATGCATAAAATGTGAATATAATAAAAAAAGATGATAAGAAGTATTGGTGAGGATGTGGGGAAATAGGAACCCTCATGCACTGATGATGAGAATGTAAAATAGTACAGCTCCTTTGGAAAATAGTTTGACAGCCTTAAAAAGCTAAACATGAGTTACCATATGATTCTGCAATTCCACTCTTACTCATGTACAGAAGAGAAATGAAAACATTTATGCACACAAAAACTGACACAAATATTCACAGCAGCATAACTCATAATTGCCAAAATGTGGGAACAAACCAAATGGCCATCAGCTGATGACAGGGTTGCCAAAATATAGCATATCTGGGCAATGAAACGCTGTTCAGCAATAAAAAGGAACGAAGCACCAACACATGCTACAACATGTGTGAACCTTGAAAACATTATGCTAAGTTAAAGCCAGTCACCAAAGACCAGCTATTATATGTCCAGACTAGGCAAATGTGTAGAGACAAAAAGTAGGTGAGGGTTTGTCTGGGGAATGAGGAGTTGGGAGAGGGTGGGAACTAAAATCGGAGAGGGTGATAAAAATATTCTAAAATTAATTGTGGTGATAGTTGCACAATTCTGAGACTATACTAAAAACCACTGAATCCTATCTGTACTTTGATGAGTTGCATAGTATGTGAATTACATCTCAACAAAGTTGGTACCAAAGAGAAATGGGGCTGTTAATAGGTCTACCTTTCAGTTTTGTTGTGAGGGTCAATGAGATAAAGCACAGCATCTGGTGTATAATGAACTCTCATATATGCTAATTATTTTATTATACATTATCATGGGGCTGTTGGAGATCATGTGAGATAAGGCACAAAGAGCGAGCATAGTTCCTGACACATAATTGGTGCCCATCTCTGCACAGACAAATCTGGGAGGTGCAGGGAGCCTCTCACTGAATCCAAGATTTGGATTCCCTCTTGGAAGTGATCTTTGTGGCTCCTTTTGGGAGACCTTTTGGGAGACCTTCCAGATTAGCTACTTGGAAGGATATTTTACATTATTTTGCTCCCAGGAGGGATGCAGAAGATGGGCCTGAGCTGGGGGTTGTGGTGGGAGGTTTTGGTGCAAAGGTGCAGGTGGAAAGTTTTGGCTTAGCCCCACGGGAGGGTTTATTAAAACTGCAGACCTTTAAGTTTCTCTGGAAAAACTCAATGTGCATTTGTGGATCTAGTCCAGTCTGTTAACCTGTCCCAGTTTCACTTCCCCTGTCTACTCCTCCCCCACTTAGGTAGGAACTCAGCAATTTCTCTTTGTTCAAGGATTGCTCAGTATGGAGCTGAATTATTGTTTTTATTAATGGGGCCCCCTGAGCATTTTCAATTTGAATCCTCCCTTCTAGCCTATGTATCTCCCCTCAACTTCTCTTTGTAGTGCAGATTAGCTACTTGGAAGGATATTTTGCATTATTTTGCTCCCAGGAGGGATGCAGAAGATGGGCCTGAGCTGGGGTTTGTGGTGGGAGGTTTTGGTGCAAAGGTGCTAGTTCTAGTTCTACCTGCCATCTTTGGTCCTGGGCAGAATCATGTAATTCACTCCGCCCCCCACCCCACCCCCTTTCCCAGCCTCTGGCTCTCTATTCCATCCTTCACTTTCAGTGGTAGGTGAGAGGGTATTATAGGGCTTGAGGGGAACAGCATGATGTTGAGGCAGGTGTGTGCCTTTGTGAGTGCAGTGTGTGTGTGTGTGTGTGTATGGATGAATAAGTGTGCATGTGTGTAGTGAGTGTGTGTTTGTGTGTGTGTGTGAGAGAGAGAGAGAGGGAAGGAGAGGCTGAGGACAGTGGTATAGTGTTGTGGGATGCTGTGCTGCTTAGGGTCCCCTTCAGGGTGGAATCATCATTCCTGCAGATGATGGCTTTCATTGAGAACAGCAGTTGCAGAGTTGTTCTCTGGAATTGCTTCAGCCAAACAAGAACTTCCGGGGCTGGTCTGCACCCAGTGACTACTCATGAGGGAGGGGAGGTCTGAGGGCTCAGCACCTTCTCAGAGTGGGACAGCAATGATGGGCCCTCTCAGCTCCAAGGCTCCTTGTGGGATCTGCTCAGGCCTTTGCTATGGCATCATCGCAGTTCAGTTCCTTCCTTCACCCAATCTTGCTTCCTTCGCTCCTGAGGAAGAGACAAGCAACTTCTGAATCTAGGAGTTGACTCTTCTCTCATAATTAAGTCTGAGAAATAGTCTCACAGAACATGGGACAAGACCACTCAGTGATAAGGAGTGAAAGGAGGCAAAAACCAAAACAACTCTGTGATCTTGTCTCAGCATAGACAGAGCACTATCACTGTCCAAACCACAAAATGCCAAATATCCTCCTATTTTGACTGATGTGATGGATGTTGCATCTTACCAACTATAGCTGTAGCCTCAATTTAGTCTTTCCTGCTGCTAGATAAGATTTAGTCTTGCTTCATAAGAACAACCAGTTCAGAGCAAAGTTCCCCAAATCAACTAACATGAAAATTCGATAAGTCCTTTTTAACACTCTCTTAATGAGACATTCCACGGATCTCCATGGTGTCTGACCTTCCTCATTGCAGTGAGCATTAGACCCAGCTTGTGTTCTTGCAGAGGTATTTCTTGAATCTTCACAAGGAGGGCTTTGACACTCCCCCATGGGTATCAATTCCAAAGAAATTCCCTGTAAACTTTCTGAAGATGAATCTCTGTCTCAGAGTTCAACTAAGTCAACCTAAGAAAATTAGTCCCAGGAGCGGTCCAGTGAAGCAGCCTCTATAATGATCTTGGAATTGAAGGGCAGTAAAAACTCAATATCAAGCCCTTTCTGCTATTTCAAGTCAAAGTCAGAACCATGACTGAGAAGGAGTGGGACCCTGAGACTTGATGTGGGACCATCTGGGTCAGTGCACTTGAATAGTATGAATCTTCCTACCCCCTCTCCCGCTACCTTTTGGGAATGATGATGCGGTGGCTTTGGACAATGTGCACTATCCTCAGCATCTGCTCCCACCTCTTCTTTGGTCACTAGACCAATAGCTAAAATAAAGTTAACACATAACCTGGCTGATGGAAGTTTGGGGCTTACTAGGAAAGGAACGGGACTATGTACCCTAGGTATTGGGGGACCCAGACAATATGTATCCTGCAAGCGTGAGTATGTATAGGACTGGGTCCTAGAAGTGTTGGGGGATAGCAGGCACTCCTTCCCCCACCGCTGTGGGGGGGGCGGGCAGATGATAGGTCTCAGCTGAGTCCTTCTATTATTTCCCTCAGCTGCAGAGAGCAACTTAGCCCAAGAGCATATCCTGCTCCCCATCAGAACCTGTACTCAGCAACAGAACAATGGGTTGGGGAGGATAAAATTCCTGCTCCATTTCCTCAAGGTAGGACGATTCTAGAGGACCAGACCAACTTCAGAACTGTCTTTGGGTTCAACTGAAGCCTTTGTTGCAACTGAATTGCAATTCATCTCCTCTCTCAGCCCATTTCTATTTTCTTTACACCCCCCTCCAGGGTTGATCCCTGGGACACTCTACAAGTGTCCTGTGTATAAATTTCTGTTTAGTCTTCATTTTCCCAGGGAATCTGACTTTAGGCAGTGAGAAAGAGAATGAAAAGAAAGAAGACATGGGAAGCAGGAGGTATGTGGTAGTGGAGGTATGGATCCCTTCTAGAATTCCAACCAGAGCTAGATGTCTCAGTCCTTCACTACAGTGCAGAAGACTCTGCGGGGAATGGGATGGATCCACCCAGGGACATAAGAGGGCAGCTGCCATTAATAACACTGGTCAACAAATTTTTACAAAAGTCATGTTACTGAAATAAAATTAGTCATTTCCTATCAATTTGTATGTGCTCAACACAAATATGAAAGTCAAATTCTAATTTTGGCTCTAGTTTTTTAAAAATCTGAAATAAATTGATGTTTACATCATGAAATGCATGCCAATAGTAATAATCCTACACTTAATACCTGTAAAAAATCAAGTCATAGACTACTTCTTAGATTTCTTTGCTTGTCTCTTGTACAGATGTTCAGGAGCATCTTTGGGGAGTGTCCAGAAGTAGTCAGCCAGCATTATAGTGGGCCATTTTCCCTGGTATTTTTGTTCCATTGATGCGATATCGCGAAGAAAATGTTCGCCATGTTTGTCACTAACCATACCACAGTTTTCAGGGAAGAAATCCAGATGGGAATGAAAGAAGTAGATCTTTAGAGACATATTGCAGCCAAGTTTCTGATACTGCATCAGCATGTCTTCTACTAGTTTCTTGTAGCTTTCTGCCCTAGCATTCCCAAGAAAGTTTGTAGACACTAGGCGAAAAGCATTCCAGGCTTGTTTCTCATCACCCTGCAGCAAGTTGTTGAACCGGTCATCTTTGAAGAGCTCTTGAATCTGAGGACCTACAAAAACTCCCCCTTTCATCTTTGCTTCACTGAGCTGAGGAAATTTTTCATGCAGGTATCGGAAAGCTGGCGAGGTCCGGTCCATGGCTTTCACGAAATTCTTCATCAAACCTAGTTTGATGTGATGGGGTGATAGCAGGATTTTGTGAGCCTCGACCAGAGCTGGGTACTAGATATTCTCTCCAACTGCTACATTTTGTCTGAGAGTCCGTCTCTTCCGCAAGTAGTGCAATTCACTTGCTCGGCTATCCCACTCACATAAGAGACACATGCAGTCCCATTAAAAGGGTAACTAGCTTCAAATCACCACAGATGTGCCAGCTGTACTTGTTATACTCAATGGAATTCAGTAGATGGTTTAAGTTATCGTATGTTTCTTTCATGTGGATAGCATGTGCTACTGGAATAGATGGAGGACGGTTTTCATTGTGCAAAAGCACAGCCTTCAGACTCAGTTTCAAAGAGTCTAGAAATAGTCTCCATTCTTGTGGGTCATGAGTGATTTCTAAGGCATTCATGAGGCCCTCAATATTGGAACAGAATACAAAAGTACTTTCCTTTCTGAAGAAAGACTCCAACTGCTGGTGGAGCTTTTGATATAAAGTAATTGTGACATCTTCTTCTAGAAGAGTCCGTTGTTGGAGTCTTGAGCCTAGCAATTCTTCCTTGTTCTTGGATAAGTCCAAATCATGAACCAGGTCATTTAGTTCTTCCTATGTTAGTCTGTGTGGGGTTGATGATGCACCACAGTGAAAATCTGGATCACTGCATGCTGATGGAACAGGAGAAGAACAGGAAGGCTCACCCTTGTCCTCATCAGATGAATCAAGAGAGTATTCTGCTGAAGGTTCTGGAATGGGAAGTCCCTCACTATGTGGAACTGGTCTCAATGCAGATGGAATGTTTGGGTAGACTATTCTCAACTTCTTTTGCTTCATTATTCCACCGGAAAGAGGAGGAACCAAGCAGAAGTAACAGTCTTTTATGTGGTTGCTTGGCTCTCTCCACACCATGGGGACTGCAAACAGCATTGATGGTCTTTGACCATTTAACCACTGTGAAAGCTGTGTTGTACATGTAGCACAGCATATATGTGGGACCCAAGACTTGTCTTGGTCACCAACCTTGCATCCAAAGTAAAGATGACAAGCCTTCTTCACTTGAGAAGTGATACTTTTCTTCTGGTTGGCAAATGTCACTTCCCCACAAATAGAGCAGAAATTGTCCATGCTATTAACACACTTTTGAGGCATTACTGTTCTGGATTGTGCCTAAATGGATAAAATAATAACAGTTCTATGGAACAGTAGCTTAAACTGTCTCACACAAAGTCTGAAATATTTTCAATGCTCAACCTTTCCGACAGGGCTTTATATAGTGCACTGCTGACGTCAGCTTACTTCAGCAGCCACCTGGCAGTAGTATTGTGTTGCATCAGAAAATGATGCAATCAGCTCTGGACGATGTGTGCATGATGATATTACGCAATGCCATGCAATATTACATCATTCTAGGCTGATTTAGGATGTTGTTGCAGTCCTACTGGATAAATTTATATGGTGAAACATATAAAATGAATTATATGAAATATCTGCAAAAAGAGAGCTAATAAAAAGTTTTCAGGGTTATGTTCATGTTCAGTACACCAAGATACTACAGATTAGGGCCTTTTTAAGTCAGTAGCAATCTCAATGTTGACCAGTGTATTCAGGAGAGCAGAGCAGAACAAGAACAATTAGAATATGAGATAAAACACTTATAAATAAAAAAATGGAAAAAAATGTCGAAACAAAATTTAATACAAGGCATGGAAGACAAAGTTGAGGACATTTCTCAGAAAGTAGAACAAAAATGAAAAAGACAAAAATGAGTGGGAAAAGATCAGTCCAGAGGAACCCTCCAAGAGGTGTGATAGCTGAGTGACAGGAGAACCAAAACAGAAGACGGGGAGGGGAAGATTATTAAGAGATGGTGTAAGATGATTTCCTAAAGTTGGACTATCTTAATCTATGTATTAAAAGGACTGATAAAGAAAAACACTAAGCCAATTGGATAGCCTATGAGAAAGAAATTACCCTTAATCCTGATCTTACACCATACACAAAAATGAACTCAGGATTGGTTATAAACTTAAACATGAAAAGTAAAAGAGTAAAATTTTTAAGAAAAAACAAAACAAGACAGGAAGAATAGCTTCATGTTTTCGGTCTGGGCAAAGACACCTTAGCAGAATACAAAAATCAGTAATCAGAAAAGAAAATCTTACTAAATTCAGGCCCTATTAAAATTAAAACTCCTCTTCAGTAGAGACAATCTTAAAAGATTAAAAAGACAAGCCAAAGACTTAGAGAAGAATTTGTAATACAAATACCCAACAAAGGAGTTGAATCTAGAGGATATAAGGAAATACCACAAATTTGTAAAGAAATTTTTGCTTTAAAGAATGAGCAAAGATTTATAAAATACATCACTAAAATAAGTACAAGATGGTTAATAAACATGCTCAAAGGTGCTCAATATTATTGTCATCAGGGAAATGCTAATTAAAACCATTATACAATAGCACTATGCCCCTACAATGAAAGGTCTGAAAGTACAGGCAAAAATGTTGAGCAACTGAAACTCTCAGACATTGCTACTGTTTGAACCTTTGCAACCACTTTGGAAAGCTATTTGGCAACATCTATAAAAGCTAATTATATGCCTACTCTGTGATTTTTATGTCTATATGTAGATTCAAGGGAGGACATGAATACTTCCTTCTACCAAAAGTCATATAAGAATGTCATGGAAGATTGTTCATTGTCACTCAAAACTGGGGACAATTTCAAATGTCTATCACCATTTGCTTAAATAAATTTTGGTATAGGCACACAATGGAATTTTATACAGCAATGAAAAAGGGCCAAACATTCTTTTTGTGGAACAACATGGGTGAATGTCAGAGACAAAATACAAAGTAAAAGAAGCCAGACACAGAAAAATACATAATGTAAAAGTCCATTTATCTGAAACTCTCTGCTCTATGGTGATAGAGCAGAGAATAGTGGTTACTCTTGGAAAGCTATCAACTGGGAGGAGGCATGAAAGAATTTGGGTACTGGAAATGTTTGTATCTTGATATATATACACCTGTGTAGTTTGCAATATATAAGCTACAAATTTTACAGGTAAGTTCCAACTAATAAAATAAAAAAGGGTTTAGTGCCCAATACAGTAAGCAAAAAGAATCTAATTCAACTTGTACATCATTGTGAATCAGTAGAGCAATAGGAGAAAGGGATATTCTAAAGATTTTCAAGAGGGAAATCAGGTCACTTACAAAGGAACAAGAATCAGACTGGCATTAGACTCTTATCAGCAGCATTGGATGCTTTCAAATTTCTGAAAGAAATGATTTTCAACCCAGGATTTCTATAGCCAACCAACCCATCATTCAAGTTGCAAGGACCATAAA
This sequence comes from Scalopus aquaticus, assembly GCA_004024925.1. Taxonomy (NCBI): domain Eukaryota; kingdom Metazoa; phylum Chordata; class Mammalia; order Eulipotyphla; family Talpidae; genus Scalopus; species Scalopus aquaticus. Next base: position 107,650 of record PVIJ01002844.1, on the reverse strand, counting down.
ATTTGCCTCCCATACATCCTTTTTAAGGAAGCAACTTGAAAATGTGTTACAATATGTGAGGGAGTAAACCAGAAAAGGGGGATGACTGGGAAAGCAACAATCTATAGAACCCAGAAAAGCAGGTAATAGTTCCAGGCTAAGAGCTGTGTACATGCTTGGAGAACAACCAGTCCAGATTGCAGCAGGAGGACCAAGGGCCTCAGTGGGGAGGAGTTGTGGTCCCTGATGAAAAGGGGGACTGGATAAAATCTACTTTATAAATACATTGAAAAAGAATTGGCAATGTGATAATGACAACTAGGAAAAAGATTAGAGAAAAGGCAACTTGAAACTTATAAACATACACTCACATATATATAATTGTGCCTGAAAAAATGTAATCACATAACACACCTGACTCCTTAGTGTATAGTCTTTACCTAAGTACAATATTATGTATACTTCACATTAACACATATTAATATATAATACATATACTTTTCTTTGTATATGTACATATGTTAGCATACACGAATCAATTAATATGATATAACATCAATAAAAGAAGGATAAAAATCACATGATGATCTCAATAGGTAAGAAAAAACATTTGAGAAGATTCAACATTTATTTCTGATTAAAAACTCTGGGTATAATGCATATAGAAGGAATGTACCTGAACCATAATAAGAGCCATATATGAAGAAATCATGCTTATGGCGAAAAACTGAAAAATTTTCCTCTAAGATTAGGAATAAAACTAGGATGTCCACTCTCGCCACTATTATTAAACATAGAATTGGAAGTCCTAGCCAGAGAAATTAGGCAAGACAAGGAAATAAAACTTATCCCACTTGGAAAGGAAGAAGTAAAACTATTACTATTTGTGGATAAAATGATAATCTATATAGAAATCCCAAGTATGCCACTAAAATTTTATTGGACATAATAAATGAATACAGTAAAGTGTCAGACTACAAAGTCAATATACAATGATTTTTGCATTTTTATATGCAAACTATGAATTAGCAAAAGAGAAATAAAGAAAGCAATCCTATTTACAATCACCTAAGAAAGAATGAAAAATAAAACACTTAAGGAAGTGAAAGACCTGTATACTGACAATTGTAAGACACTGTTGGAAAGAAATAAGATACAAAGAAATGGATGATATTCCATGCTCCTGGAATGGAAGAATTAATATTGTTAAAATGGCTATCTTATCTAAAGCAATATACAGATCTGATCAAAATCCCAATGATACTCTTCACAGAAATAGAACAAAAAAGTTCTAAAATTTATTTGGAACCACAAAAGACCCCAAATAGTCAAAAGCAATCCTGAGAAAAACAAGAAAGGAGATATTATGCTTGGACTTAAACTAAGCTATGAAGCAATAGTAATCAATATGAAGCAATAGTAATCAAAATAGCATGATATTGGAATAAAAATCAGAAAACACAGATTAACGGAACAGAATTGGAGTCCCAAAATAAACCCATACACACACACACACACACACATATACATATGCACACACACACACAAATGATTTATAACAAAGTATCAAGAGCATATAATGGAAAAAGGAAATCTTTTCAATAAGTAGTCCTGGGAAAACTGGACAGTGATAGGCAAAAGAAGGAAACTAGACCACCGTCTTATACTATACGCAAAAGTTAACTCAAAATAGATGAATATTTGAATATAAGACTAGAATCAACAATATATAGAGAAGAAAACATAGGCAGTAAGCTCTTTGATGTTGACCACAGTGATGTCTTTTTGGACTTAACTCAAGGGCAGGGGTAATAAAAGCAAAAATAAATTAATGAGACTAAACATAAAAAGCTTCTGTACATCAAAATAAACCATCATCAAAACAAAAAGGTAACCTCTTGTATGGGGGAAGATATTTACAAATCAAGGAGTTAATATCCAAGATATATAAAGAACTAATATAACTCTGCAACAACAACAACTAAAATACAACAAACAACCTAATTAAAAAGTGAACAGAGCATCTTAAGACACTTCTAGAGAAGACATACAGATGATCAACAGGTTTATGAAAAGATGTTCTTAAATATTTATTATCAGGAAAATGTGAATCAGTGAGATATCATGTCACACCTGTGAGGATAGTTATTACCAAAAAGACAAGGAACAGCAAGTTTTGGGGAACATATGGAGGAAAGGGAACCCTTGTACACTACTGGTAAGACTGTAAACTGGTGCAGCCCCTATTTAAAACAATATGGCAATTCCTCAAAAAAATAAGATTAGAACTACCATATGATCCAGTTATTTCCACTTTTAGATATTTATCTGAACAATTCAAAAATACTAATTTAAAGAAATATAATAACTCCTCCATTCACTGCAATGTTATTCACAACAACCAAGATTTGGAAACAACCTAAATGTCCATTAATTGATAAATAGATAAAGAACACACACACACACACACACACACACACACACACACACACAAATGGAATACTGCTCAGCTATAAAAACAGATGAAATCTTTCCATTTGTGACAACATGGATGGACCTTGAGGATATTATGTTAAGTGAAATAATTCAGATGGAGAAAGACAAATATTATATGAATTCATTCATAAATAGAAGATCAACAATACAAGTGAACAAACAATGAAAAAGACAAAACAAAAACAAATTCTTAGACTATAACAACAAAATGATGGTTACTAGAAGGGAAGGGATGGGGTGATACAGCGGGTAAAATGGGCTCCATTGTATGGTGGAGAATGGAAAATAATCTTCTGGTGGAAACCATTGTGTGGTATGTACAGATGTTGAATTATAGTACTGTGCTTGTGAAACCTATATAGTGCTTTAAACCAATGTATTTCAATAAAAATAAAAAAGAAAGGCAACTTGATAAACACACACACACACACACACACACACACACACACAATTGTACCTAAAAGAAAACTCTAATACCAGCACAATCCTTGAATGTACAGTAAATAGCTACCAAGACACACAAGGATGTGTGTGCTTCTCAGTGGTTTTCAACTCAGTATCAGTCTGAAAGACCTATATTGTATATAAATGTAATGTAAATAAGTGTATATGTAAATGAATATATACAAATGTAATGTAAATAAATAATAAATGTAATATAAATATTATCAACGTAGAAGTATAGATGGTGTTTTTAGAGAATTAAAGATCAGAGAGGTAACCAATGGAAGAACTAAAAATAGAGATATGGCAGGAGGTGGTGGAAGTGGTACGAGGGAGATAAATCCTCATCTATTACACTAGTAGGTCAATAGATTTTGTCTAAAATTGATGAATCAAGAAATATCAGCAGAAGCATATTATTCAGAAAAATAGAGGTAACTAAAAGAAGAGACATTTAAAAAAGTTAGACATGGCTGCCTAGAGGGAGCAGAATTGGGAGTAGGAAGTAATGGAGCTGGGTACTATATTTAACCTTGTTCATATATTACGTTGAATAAAAACAATTTTGTTTTAATAGGAAGACAGACATAGTTCAGATCCAGGAGGGGATAATAAAATCCTTTGTCTTTTCCTAAGGATATCAAGGCATCAAAGAGTGCCAGCCCCCACCTGGAATAAGACTTGGAATCATCCTTTGACATCTGGGACTGAATTCGCTCACTCTTTATGGGAGCAGGGATTCGGGGACTTTGAAATGTCACTAATTTTCTTGCCAAGGCTTCTCTGTGATAAACTTCATCCCCTCCTTCTTCCCCCTCAAAAATACAATTTTCAATAAATAGCAAGCTCATAAATAACACAGGGCACCGCGGCTCCTAATGAAACAGTGACAAATGTTATATCTTCATGGGATCAGGAGAAATAACAAAGGGTAGCATGGGGAGGGGCCTGGAGCCCCCAGAGCTTGGGAGATTTTTATTAAAAATCCTTTAAGTTTTATGCAACCCATTAAAGCAATTCTCCTGCAGAATAATTAAATATCATTCAGAGCTGTTCTCCTTTATTAGGAGGATTCAGAGCCTAAGGTTCTGTGGGTGAAGGGTGGACTTCAAGTCTACCTCAGAAAGGTGGAATGTGGACTGGTCTGGGTCCTCACCCTGGTTTGCTGCTGTACCACCTAGGGGAGTCACTTCTACCACCTGGGGCTCAGTATCTTTATCTATAAAAGAGGTAAGATGGACTAGGTCTCTGTTCCTAATCTGGAGTGGTGGGTAGATTTTCCTTCTCCACAAAACACGACCACATATGAGAGTATGTAAATAATTTCAGAGGGCTCAAGGCTCCCTGTGCCTATGTGTGATCCTCTAAAGTCATTTTAGCTTCGATACTCCAGGATTCTATTCTTTCTCTATGGCTTACAACCCACAGTAACTGGCTCCAGTTTTAATCCGACAGATTTTTTAAAACAGGGTGATGCAGACTTCTTTATGACATGTCTTGCTCTCTGCAGGTGCCACTTTTCACTAAGCATTGTTGGTGGTACATGCAGGCTCCCCTGTCTTGCAAACCTGTGGCTTAGGAATATCTCATGTGATCAGTCAGCCAGTGATTGCTGTCTGAAGCACTGGTTCTCCTCTGATCCCTGTGGAGGGGGCCAGCACCTTGGAACCTCAAGTCCCTGCCTCTGAGGGAGGAAGTCCTAGCCTCTCTCTTGAGCTGTGACTTGAAAGGGAGCTCTGTGTGGCTCACTTGGTGTTCCTGGACCAGCCACTGTGGGTTCTCGCTCACTCCATGTCTCAGATGCTCCCTGTTATGTTGCTCTTGGGATCCAACTAAGCACATAATTTTCCCTACTTCTCAAGTAAATTCCCCCAGACTCAGAAGGTCATGCACCTTGTGCTCTGTCCCTACCATCTGTCTCCCTGTGTATGCCTGACTACTCGTTAGCTCAACATCTCTCTTAGCCCCTCAGTCTATTTATAACTCTTAGAAAAATAAGCACCATTTCTTGAGCACTTTCTATGTGCTTGACGTTAAACACAATATCCCTACTCTTATGGTTACAGAGGAGGAAACTGACGCTCAGAGAGGTTAAAAAGTGTGGCTGGGGCCTCCCTGGTGGCACAGCGGTTAAGTGCTGCACTGTGGAGCTGTTGGCAGCAGCGATGGGAGTTCGACGACCAGCCGGGGATAATCCCACATGGTGTGGCGGACCTCTCCTGACTCGCCCGCTGCTCCCCTCAGCAGTGTATTTCTGATCTGCCTGTTCTGCTCCCCACTCTGTCTCTGGTGAAGCCTCTCACCACTCCACACCTCTGGCCTGTACCCCAGCTGTATGTATAAATAAATAAAAAAATAAATCTAAAAAAAAAAACCAAAAAAACAGTGTGGCTAAGATATGGAAACAACCCAGACGCCAAAATAGATGACTGGATCAAGAAGATATGGTACATATACACAATGGTATACTATTGAGCAACCAAAAAAGATAAACACGTGCAATTCGCAGCAACATGGATGGAGCTAGAAGGGATCATGCTCAGCAAAATAAGCCAGAAAGAAAGAGAAAAATATCAAATGGTTTCACTTATAATAGGAATATAGGGGAACCAAATAAGAGAGAGACATTCAGCAAGGAAGGGGGAGGATAAAGACTCAAAATGGGGGAGAAAAGAGCACAAGGGACTATAGTGCTAGGTCACGGGTGAGTTGGTGATGGGTAATCTATGGGGAATACACAATAATGTAAAAGATATAAATAATAATAATTTTAAAATATTGCTTTCTATAAAAAACAATGTGGCCCACAACACACAGAACTACTAGGCAGACTTGTGACACGGTCCTGGTGATCCCTACTTCTTGTTATTCCCATCTGGTAATGATTAGATTCTAACCAAAAGAATATGGCACAGGTGATAGGAGGTCACTTTTATGATTAGGTTACCAAAGATAGTATCATCTTTCTTTTCATTGCCTCCTGGATTTTACATTTTTTTTTAAAGATTTTTTTATTTATGCATACAAGCTAGGGTGTAGGCTAGAGATGTGGTGAGAGGGTTCACCAGAGGCAGAGCGGGGAGCAGAACAGGCAGATCGACTGAAGTACACTGCAGAGGGGAGCAGTGGGCGAGGCAGGAGAGGTCTGCTGTGCCATGTGAGTATCTCCCTGGCCAGGTATTGAACTCGTGCTGCAGTGGCTCTGGATAGCTTTATAGTGCTGTGCTTAACCCATTGCTCCACAAGGGAGGCCCTGGATTGCACATTTTGAATGAAGTAAACTCCAAGTGGGGAAAGGCCCATGTAAGCCAGGAACTGAGGTGCTCATTACTGTAGCCTGTGAGGAACTGAATCCTGCCAACAGTCACACGAATGAGCCTGGAAGTGGATTCTTCCCCAATCAGACCATCGGATGAGACAGCAGACCCTGGCTGACACCTTAATTGCAGCCTGATGAGAAACTATGACCGGCAGAGGACCCAGTTAGGCTCTGTCCAATTTCCTGGCCTCCATGTTATTTTAAACTTCTAAGTTGTTTTCACACAGCAATCAATAACTAATGTAATGGCTAAGCTGGGATTTGAAGCCAGGTCCATCTGGTGCAAACATTCTGGATTGATTTTGTTGTGGTAGCTTGCCTCTTGACCTTTGCCCTTTAGCCCCAATGTGGAGGCCCTCTGACATTTGGTTCCCCCTACAGCACCTCAGCTCTCAGCTGCAGGGCCCACATATGAAGTGGAGGATTGGGGTAACAATATCATAGTTCAGTCTGGAGGCTGGAGGGTAGTTGGTGAAAAGAACTGGGTCAGGAGCCAGGGGATTCAGTTCTCATTCAAGCTTTCCTCCTAATGAGTCTTGTGAGGTCCTCAGGCCTTCTACTCTTTGAGGTCCATTTCTCTGCGTCAGTGAGGTTGTTAGGTGAGAACATTGCTAAGGTTCATTCCCCCGCAGGCTCTTCTGAGTTAGAGATGAACGCTCTGGCAGCAGGAGGCCTTTCCTGGTCTGGCCCCAGGGTGAGTGTGACCATGAGGGAGCAAGGGCATGAGGGATGGAGCAGAGGTTTTGTATTTGGGGAGGGTGGTACTTATAATTTGAACCCCTGGTGGGGGGTCCTGCCTTTGTCCCTGAAATTCCTAGCTACCATTTCTTGAGGTATTTCAGTGACCTTTGGGTGGTGGAAGAGAGAGAAGCCTTCAGTGGTGAGGCCCTATTCCCAGAACAAAGGGCAGGAGCAATGGGACAGTGTGTGTTTGTTGCAGAAGCGGGTGCTACTCAATGGACTTCAGTAAGGGGCATTTATTATGTGTAGGGGATGTGATGAATGGGGGTCCATTCTCCTCTCTGTCTTACTTCAGTTTCATGGCCCCATGGTGATTTATGCAACTGCATTTATGGCCCTGGGAGGCTAAAACAGAAAAGTTATTCGACTTTCTTCTTCCCTTGCCCTTTTCCATGGCTAAGCAGAGACAGGGGTGAGAAGGTTTTTTGTTTTTTGCTTTTTCAAACATCTCCTGTGAATGATAGTTTTGGATACCCACACAGGCTTCTCTGCTGTTTTGGACCCCCCTAGAGTCCCTGAGGGCCAGAGAGACCTCCTATAATGCTCCAAGGAGACAGAAAAGCAGAGGGCTTAGAGTGCAGTCTTGGAGGCAAACTGCTGTGTCTGAATCCTAGCTTCATCACCTACTAGCTGTGTAACCTCAGGCAAGTTACTAACTTCTCTGGGCCTCAGCTTCCTCAATCCATAAATGAAGACAATAGTACTTTATCTCAAGAGTTGTTATAAGTACTGGCTGTGACAATGTTCGGGACTCAGCACAGTGCTGACACATAGTAAGCAATCAAGTGATGTTAGGGGTGATGATAATTTAGAGTCTTAAGATGAGGCCAGCTTGCTGACCTTGAACCTTGTGCTTCGTCCAGTAGACCCTGTTACTAGTTAGCTCTCTGTTGAGTTTGATGCCCTTCTGAAGTCAGTAGCTTGGTTCTAATTTGAACTTACTTTCCTGCTGCACCTTAAGTGTGTCCTTCAGTCTTATCTTGGAGGCAGCGGGAGTAGGAGGAGGAAGAGGGAGAAAGACGAGAGCATGATGGTGGAACCCAGAGACAGGAGGTTTCTGAAACCCTTCTTTGACTATCTATGTGTAGTTCACCAATAGCTATAAGATTCTTTATCCCCACAACCCATCTGTAGAACACATGTAAGGTTTGTTTTCAGTGGTAGAAGAGAAAAATCTAAGACTCAGATAAAGTGACTTGCCCAGGGTCATACACCTGGAAAGAAGCAGAGCTGAATTAAAACCTGGACATTTGCTCCCAGAGGTAGGACCATTACCATTTCCCCAGGGCTTCCAGTTTTGGGTGGGCCTGGGCAAGGGTCTATGAGCCTCAGATCTCTCGCTTCAAAATAAGGAGCTGGGCTAATATCATGTCTGCTGGCTCTTCCAGCCAAGGTTCTTGTCCTTAGGTGGATCCCAGGTCTGTTCTAGTCCTCAGATGGGAGACGGAAACTTCTTGAACTCTGTCTGACTTGATTGCTGTTGGAAAATTTCTGCCTCAGCTTCTCTGTGCCTTTTGGAGTCTTGGGCCCTGGAAGCTGAGTGTCGTACTTAATTATTCAGAAACCCAAACTCTGTAAGCAAGAAATCCACTCCGACAGGCGAGAAATGTCACAAATTGTTTATTGCTCTTTGCTTCAAATCTGGAGTGGGAGACAGGGGTTGGGAGGATCTCTGGCTACAGGAAGCAAATACCCATTCACTTTTAGGTGTAAATTCTGCTCTCTTATCCAGCCATGTTAAGGCAGGATGGCCCATGGGTCAAGTCAGGGGAAGCAGGTCCATGGCCCAGGCCATGACCTGCGAAGTGGTTTTCGGAGAGCTATCATAGCTCTTGGAGCTTTAGCTTCCTCACCTGAGAAGTGGGTTCACCTGAGAAATGGGGTCACCTGCCCTGTGAGAACAGTGAGGTTGTGGGGATCACTCAGGACTGGAGAGAATGCCTGAATTTATGGAGTCCCATGACACTGGTGGTGGGATTCCTCCGGCCCCTTGGGGGCCAGCCAAGGAGGGCAGTATAGAAAGCTGCAAGGGAATGGGCAAGGATTGCTGTTGTCTCTGAAGTTTCCAGGGGAGCAGGATGCTCAGCCACCCTCCCAGGATTTCCAAGATTTCTTCTTGTTTGGGCTCTTGGGGTTAGAAATTAAAGATTCCATCTTAATATGGGGTCTTTGGGTTCAGATGACGGGAAGTGACTGTTGACTTTCCAGGCCAGGCAGAAAGAAAGTCAAGAGACATCAGATGAGAGAAACAAGTGTTTACAACATGTTGGTCACTGTGGATTTGGCCTAGGTTTATCTTTCCTTTCAGACACTTTGTGTGGCATGGATTATTTTATCAATTTTATGGGTAAAAAACCCTGATGCTCTCCTATTTAGTTTCCCTATAGTCCTGTTATAAGTGAAACCATTCAATATTTTTCTCTTTCTTTCTGGCTTGTTTCGCTGAGTATGATCCCCTCTAATTCCATCCATGTCGCTGCAAATTGAATGTATTTATCTTCTTTGAATGCTGAATAGTATTCCATTGTGTATATGTACCACATCTTCTTGATCCAGTCATCTATTTTGCTTCCATACCTTTGCTATTGTGAACAGTGCCGCAATGAACATACGGGTGCATATATCCTTTTGGATTAGTGTTTTTGTGTCCTTTGGGTAGATTCCCAAAAGTGGTATTGCTGGGTCGGATGGAAGCTTCATGTTGAGCAGTGTGAGGAATCGCCATACACTTGGGGGGGTGGGGGGAGGGGGAGGATAAGGGCACAAAATGGAGTAGAAAAGAACACAAGGGACTACGGAGATGGATCACGGGTGAATTGGTGGTGGGTTACCCAAGGGGAATACAAAATGTAAAAGATGTAAATAACAATAAAAATATATATTAAAAAAAGCAAAAACAAAACCCTGATGCTTAGTAGAACTGTCCCTTGCACTAGTGGCAAATGGCAAAGCAAGGATGTGAACTGAGATATGTATAGTCTTTAGTGCCTTTTGTCTTGGAATCATGGGGCATCATGATTTGGAAAGTCAACTTTCCAGGTAGACACATATATATTTTTAAAGATTTATTTATTTATATATACAAGAACTGAGGTACAGGCCAGAGGTGCGGGGTCGTGAGAGGATTCACCGGAGTCAGAGTGGGGAGAGGAACAGGCAAATCAACTGAAATACACTGCTGAGGGGAGCAGCGGGCTAAGCAGGAGAGGTGTGCTGCGCCATGTGGGAAGCTCTATGGCCGGGAATCAAACTCATGCTGCAGTGGCTGTGGACAGCTTCATAGGCTGAGACTTAATGCCTTGTGCCACCAGGGAGGCCCGGTCGACACATCTTGAACGGCATTTTGGAGCTCTGGCTGGCTGCACAGATGTAGCACAGTCAGAGTCAGCTGATGGTCCCTGGCCCGCCATCCCTGTCTCTGTGGTTGTCCAAGGCCAGGTCATTATCGGGAAATCAGACCTCTGAATTTAGGCTAGAGCACCCCTGGTGATGGCGGTGGTGTGTGCACCTGCAGTCTCACCATACTGGAGACCTCTGAGACACTTTCTCTCCTTCTGCGGGCCTGTGGCCCTTCCAACGCCTGTGGCCACTGGAGCTGCGCAATATGTCAGATGGGATGAGACAGAAGAGGAAGACCAGTTAAGTGACCACTGTATTTAGCAGATAAGTGACAGGGGTCTAGACTAAGGCCTGAGCAGAGGCACAAGCTGTTGGTGCTCTGCCCCTGCCCCCTGGAGACGCACCATTTCTTTGCACAGGGACCGATGGCTGCTACTGGCTACTGCCGGGCCATCCCAGTAGGATGAACGCCCTCCACTAGTGCTTGACAGGAGCCTGTGCATTCAAAGCCCAACTTCCCTCACTCATTGGGCAGGATTACCCAGAGGTGTGTCTCTACTGTCCCCAGACCCTCTCGGCTGTCCTGCGCTTTGCAGGCTTTATTCCTTCCCTGCTTTCTTACTGAGCCTTCCTGGGGTTGTCTCCTAAGTAAATAGGCACTTGTGCTCAAATCTTTGTTTCTGGGGAACCCAACCTGAGACACATGGCAATGAAGACAATGGACTTGTGTTTGGCCAGATCTGGGTTGAGGTCTGTTGTCCCGATGTCATCACAATTTGATCTTGGGTGGCTCACTCAATCCTCTGGGTGTCAGTGCCCTCCCATGAATCATGGGTGGTGATCATGCCTTGTGTGGTTTTGAGAATTAAATGAGCAAATACTCCTGACCCAGGGTAGATATGGAAGAAATGGGGGCTATTATAATGATCTGACTGTAAAAAATTGGAAAACAACCTGGATTTCCAGTGTCAGTGGGTATGCAAAGGGGGTTGGGGGAGGGCTGGGGGTCTGTTGCTCTTTAGGGCAAGTCAGAAAGCCGGAGAGTGGAAGGAGAGCACACTTACCTATACTTTTGGGTTCAGGCTCCGCTGATGTTTTGGAGAGCTTGATTCTAGTTGGGAGGGACTTAGTTTTCCAGAAATGGTGGTAAGCCTGGTGGAGGTGCTTTGCTGCTATACTGACTGATTATCCCAAAAGCGATTCTCATTGCGTCATGAGCATCCCTGGTCCCAGGTTTCTAGACCCCTGAGATTTGGGCTTGCTCAGCCTCTACATCCCCCTGGCATGAACTTGAACGCTAACACTCAGTCATGGGGCCTCATTTGATGGTAGCTAGCCCCGCCCCCCCTTGTGAGCCCAAGCTTCACTGGGAAGTATTTATTACATGTCAATGTGATAAATGAAAAGTCATATTTTACTGTGAATTATCCCTAGCCCATGTGAAGTGCAGATCTATAGCCTAGAGAGTTATTAAGTGCTTACCACGGAATGCTATAAAAACCTCATCATTTTCCCCTAGGACCTTTCCCACCAGGGAATGGGGAGGGAAGGGGAGTCAGGAGAAAAGGGGTGATTGCCTCAGATGTGGAGAGGGACAGGGAAGGATGACTGGGGCCAGTTAGGTTGCTCTGCTCAGGGAAGGCACCCTGGGGTGGGTTCCTAGGTTCCTGCGTTTGGCTCTGACCTTGGATAAGTTTCCAGGGGCCTCAGTTCCCTATTTGTAGACGAACAGGCATGAACAGCCATGGTTTTAGAAGTTGTGAGCCATAAGTTGCATCTGATAATGGCTGACAACATAAAGTTGACTACTATAATGAAATAAAACCTATGACAAAATGAATCTGACTCACATTTCATGGAACTGATGAATTAATTGTATGTTGTAGAGAGGCCATATAGCTTAATTGTTTTGTCTGATTAGGAACCCCCATATCAGCGAGGATCCCAGCAGGAAACAGATGGTACACTCACATTAGGATAATTTCAGGAGGGTTTTAACAAAGGAACAATTTACAAAGGTGTGGGTAGGATGTGGGGAACCACACAGGGTAGTTCAGAACAGCTACTACCTGGCTAGACCCCTTGGACTGTGGGGTGAGAGAAGGGAAAAAAAAACAGAAGCCAGAGGTAGCCATGCGGTGGCACAGGTTGCTCCAGGGGTGGGGGCATTGACCTTCTGTTCTGAGACCCGAGGTGGCCTTGTAGGAACCTCTCCTCTCTCTCATGCCTGGCCGGGGTGCCCATTGGCTGGACCCAAGTAGAGACACAGGGCGTCAGGCTGTGATGGGGTCCCTGCTGGTCAGCCTCATGGGTGACAGCAGGCGAGGATGGCGAGTGGATCTGAGAAGTGAATGGAGGGGACCCGGCCAGCCCTCAGTTATAGCTGACCTCGGCTTGAGCATCGCAGAACAGGAGGCTCATAGCTTCCCTGAGCAACACTTCCCCCTGTTGAGTAGCCCTTAGTGCTAGGAAACTTTCTTTAATGAGCCCTGGTCTGCTTCCCTATAAATGTTCCCCATTTAACAATAAATACAATAGTTTTTAGGCTGCCTATGAGGGGAAATGGTAAACAGTCAGTGTGACTACAACTAGGATTTGTTGTTCACTTTGCATGACCTACCCACCTTTTTATAGCTTTCTCTCTCTGTCTTTGTTGATTTTCCTGTGCCTATAAACAATGACGCTGTTGTCTCCCGCTGATTCTGCACACTGCTAAATGCTCAGGGAGGGGCTGTGCTCTCACCCGATCCACTTGCAGGAAGCCTAATAGAATAATGGGTCCAATATTACGATTTGCAAAGTTCCCTGTGGCCTTGTGAACTTCAACTTCCTTTGCCTTCTGGCAGTTTTCGGTTCCTGGATGCTGAACCCAAGTGACCTCCAGTTTGGCAGACCAGACATCTACTTATTCTGAAGCAGGGAGTGCACAGGGAAGAAACCTTTTCCAGATCCCGGAGTGCCTGCCAGGCACATCCACAGACAAGTTTATCCTTCAGACACTGGTAAGGAGGACTGGGAAGGGGCACCTTCCCAGCCCCTGCTCCCTGAGACCCCGATTTCAATGACTGGAGGGTCTAGGAATGGGAGGGGGCAGAGGTCTAGCCTTCCCTCTGATGCATACATAACCCATTGGAGCAGGTCAGGATGGGGACTGGTTCCTATTGAAATACCTCCAGGCACAAGAAGCTCTCTCCCTCTAAAGGCAGTCTGGGAATGTGTTTGGAGCTCAGATTGCTGTCCAGTTTTGGAGAGTCCTGGCTGTGTTAAGGGTTTTACTGCTGATGTTGGAGGGAAAACGGATGGAGTCAAAGAGAATAACAGACATGTAATTTGACCAGGCTGTTGCCTCCGTGATTTTGGCTCAGGCAGGGAAGCCCATTGGCCTTCCACTCCCTCCCCAGCCTGAAGCTCATCAGATTCCTTCTCCTCCCATCAGATCAAGAGCTTCCCAGGGCTCCTGTCTCACAAGCTCTGAAGCTGTCATTGGGGTGCAGCACTGGGTCACCTGGATCAGCTCCAGGGAGCCTCTCCCCTCGCTCTGCGCTCTGAGGCCACTCCACTTCTGTCTCTGAGGCCTGCCTGCTTCTGGAAAGCTGCCAGCATCACCCTCCACACCTGCATTTCTCACAGGATGCTGAGCTGCCCCACCTTCTCCCCACTGTCCTCTGTCAGGCTGCCCTGGGCTTCCAACTGGCCTGATTTCTTCTATGCACTGGGAAGACATTTGGGTCCTGAGGAAGCAGGATTGCAGAAGATGAAGGAGGAGGGGGCTTCCCCAAGTTAGTCTTCATAATGAATGCATTGTCCTGTCAGGGAAGCAACCTGTCCTCTTCTCCCCACCCCCATCCCGCTGAAGCTCCCCACTCCCCTCACCCCCATCCTGGCTGAGCTATCGCTCTGTCCTCCCCACCCCATCCTGGAAAAGCTTCCCCCTCTCCCATCCTGGAAAAGCTCCCCCATCTTTATCTTCTCCACCCCATCCTGGCTCTGTCCTCACCTCTATCATCTCCCACATCCTGCGTCCAATGGCTGGCCCATCTTTTATCCCCCGCCCACACCACTCTGTCAAAATTCTTGATGTTTTTACCTTATTTTAAAAAACCCTTAAAAAAGTACACAGATAAGGCAAGCTATTGCAGAAGATTTAGAAAATATAGGTTAAGTGTAAGGAAGGTAAAAGTCATCCACAATCTACATCCTAGAGATAAGCATAGTTGAAATCCTGTGTGTATATCCTTCCAGACTTACATAAAGATATTTTCCCGCTACAAGAAAGGCATCATACCTTACACATTATTTTGCAACCTGCCTTTTCACTTGAAATATATGTGAACATTTTTCTACGTCAATAAATATCCTTTCCAAGATTATGGTTTACGACTGCACAATGTTCCGTGTGTGCTTGGGTCATGATTGGGGTTTTAATTCTTAGGGTGCTGGGAGCACAGAGTGGAGAGTGCCCTCTCCTCCCCCAGGGGCAGTCTGCCCTCCACAGCCCCCTTCTGCTTACCCTGGTCTGTTGGCAACTGCACTGCTTCCCCTTGCATTTTTTCTTACCTCATTTCTAGAAGCTCAGCCGGAACTTGGCTTGGAGAGCGTTTTTATCCTCCCCGCCTTCCCTCCCCCCACCTCCCGACTTTGCCACTCATCCTTGGTGCTCTCTATCTGTGCTGCTGTCAGAGGCCAGCCTGGGTTTGGCTACATGGTTGGTGCTGTTGACAGGGACAGGGGGTCAACTGCTGTTTGTATTTTCAGCTAAAGTTTTTCTTGCTCTTCTTCCCCCAGTGCTTGCAGGTACACATTGCCCCTGTCTTTTAAAGGCCCAAGTCAGAAGCCATCTCCTCCAGGAAGCCTTCCATCCCGTGAATGCCCACAGGATATTATCTTTACTCTTACCCTGACCTTGCCAGTTACTAACTGTTGATTCTGAGAAAATTACAGAATCTCTCTGAGTTTTAGCTTCATCTGTAAAATGGGCATAATAGTAGTATTTATCTCATAGGGATTTGCCTGGTGAACAGTAGGTGCTCCATGACTGTCAGCTGTCAGTATTAGAAATCTTAGGCTCCTTTACTAGGCTGCAAGCTCCCTGAGAGCAGGCTCTGTGTCTTATGATCTCTTGGTCCATCCCCTGGGACCTAACACAGTGCTTGGTACCTAGTTAGCAAGCACCACTTGTTGCATAAATTAGTGATTAGGACCCAAATCTCGATTTGCTGACAAGGAAACTGAGACCCAAAGGTGAGCATGACTGACCAAAATCATACAGCAAGTAGGTGGTAAGACCCAGGGGTCCTGCCTTTGGGGGCACTGCCCTTTCCACTGAATCTTCTCTACTTGGCTGGCTCTGCAGTGTTCTCCTTCCAGCAGAGATTAGAGGAGTCAGTGCTAGGCACAGAGCTACTTCATAATGACCAGTCTGAAGGATATGCTGGCTAGACAGCTCCTCCCATAGTCAGATGCTATGGTCCCGGGAAGGGATGTGTCCCTCCCCACTCTAGCTTCCCTTATTCTCCTGATGTTTAAACCTGCAGTCTTTCGTCTCAACCCCCACCCCCACCCTGCAGGCACAAGGACAGGATGGAGCCCTTGCCCCTCCAACTCCCTGCCCTCCCCTCCGCCTCTGCACCTGTCTCCTGGCTGCTGAGGGCTACCATTAGGGGATGCAATTAGATTGTACACTTCATTACATGAGGCGCTCATGAGGCAGGCAGCTGGGGGCCAGGAGCCCAGCAGGACTGTGGACACAGCCTGGCATGGCAGAACTGGGGCAGCAGGGAGATACTTGCTGTCTAGCCCAGAGGTGACTGAACTTCCCAGAGGAGCTTGAGGTGACTGATTGCTGGCTGCTTATGTGTCTCGCTCAGAGCGAGGGGAACAAGGGGTGGTTGGACTCCAAGAATCTCCTGGGATCAGGACAGGTGGTGTGTGGTAGGAGGGGGCAGGGCCCCATGTTAGCACACCTTAGGTGTGACTGCTCATCTAGTTTTGTGATGGGAGGGTCCACCAGGCTGTACTGTGGGGTTTTCCCATCAGTGGGGTGATTCCGTGAAGGACTATGTGCTTTGGAATTTGAGTCTTGGCCCTGTCATTTCTTTGCTGTATGATCTTGGGCAGGTCATTTGAGATATCTGAATCTCAGTGTTCTCATCTGTAAAATGGGGATAATAATAGTACTGACTTCATAGGGTTATGGGGATTGAATGCAGTTATCTGTGTTCTTAGCTAAACCTTAGTTTTTCCCCACTTCCTTTCTACCCTTTGGCATTTCCCTCCCTTCCTTTGGAGACCTAAGAGTTCAAAGGAGATCATGACTTCTATGTCCTCAAGGTCCTGACTGCCTCCTGCCCAGCAAGATTTCACCAGCATGTTTTCCACTGAGCCAGGCTAGGATCTGAGAGCTCAACCTTTGCTCCTACTCTTGACCTGCACCCTTCCCCCTGCCCCTGGGACTGGTCTATGGGTTTATCCATTCTCCCAAGAAATCAAAGGTTTTACCATGAGGCAAGTTGCCCATTTTGGCCTATGTTCTGGGGCCTTAAGAAGACCAGACTTGGTGAAGAAAAGACTCTGAGATGTGTCCTACTAGCCCAGGACTTCTCTAGATGAAGATCCCCAGCCCCAAGACCAAGATGGGTGCTCAGCCTTTAGGTGGCCAAGCCCCTCCTTGTACAGAGGAGAGAGTGAGGCCCAGGGTGGAAGAACACAGCAGTGACTGAGTGGGGACATGCTACTAATGTCCCTCATGCCCTGCCTGGAGCCCCTGCAACTTCTTTATGCAACATTCTCTTGTTTCCTGTTGTTCTCTGAACCCTGGGAGGTTCAGAAGTGTGTTTTCAGCTTTAATTTCAACCTTAGGCTTTGGGAGATTTGGCGTCCAGGGCTGTGTGTAGGGTCAAATTGGATGTGCTATGGATTGAAGTGAGTTTGGGTTTATGGGGTTCACCAGATTTGGGACTGATGGCTTTTTAAAGTGGTAGAGGGGTTCTTGGGCATCCTTAAATCCTGCCTTCATTGGAACACTTCAAATGCTTTCTAGTTTCAGGCAGTTGGAGGTAGGGTGGGGGGAACTGTTTGGGGCAGTCCCTGAGTCCAGGAACGCTCAGCTGATCTTACAGAATGCTACCATCTGTGTCTCATTCCAGTTCAGAAAACTTGAAAATGGTTCTACCTCCTCACCCCTGCCCAGGTTGAGGGCACAGAGGGAACAGACCTCATTTCCCACCAACCTACCTGCTTCCTGGGTACATATGGCATGTTCTATTTCTCCATCTTCAGTGACCAGTGATTTTTTTTTCACCCCCACCTTGGACTAAAGGTTTTTAACGTTTCCTACCTAGCAGGCCTAATGCACAGGCCACCCTCTGAGGAGATTTAGCAAGAACTAAGGGCACCAGCAAAAGGAGCCATATAGCTCTGATGACATGCGTTGTGGAAGCTTTGTGTTTGAGTCTAGTGCTGTTTTTACTTTGAATCGTACGTGGTGCGGGCAGGTAGGCTGGCATTGCAATCTTTTCATTGTTTAGCGTATCTAAAGATCTCCCTTTGATGCTGAACAGATCCACGGGAGGATCACTTGCAAGCTATGGACCCACTTTCCAGAAAATTGCAAATATGTACAAACATTTTGCCTGTACTTCCAGGCTTCACCATGTCTTCCCTTGTTTAGAAGCTGTAGTCACATTGCTTCCCCTGCCTTCGAAAGCAGGGTGAACTGACCTACCAAAGAGGTAGAGTTGAAGAGGCAGGCTCTTTGACCATAGGAGTGCCTGGATTGGTGGGGGACATGTGTCCCACCCAAGTGGAGCCCCAAGTCTGATGGGGAAGGCACTGATGGGGCCAGTGATCATGGAATAAACAACTTCACGACAACTATAGAATGACCTAAACTCACTGGGGACTGAGAAAGGCTAGAGCTTGAGATGAAGGACTGGGAAATAGATGAGCAAAATCTGAGAAGACTTCCTGGAGAAGGTGTGAGGCTGGCTCAGAGTGATCTATGATGTAGGGAAGTCAGAGGGAGGTGGTCAGATCGGTGGGTGTCCATGTGCCCACCTAGATATTGGGCAAAAACTGAACCCAGCCACATTGCCACAAAAGGCATGATGCACCAGCACATCTGCACTGATTTACAAGGTTCACCTTTGTGAACATCTGCTCCTTTTCTCTCCTGACAAAGGAAAACAGTTTCAAACATAAATCCCAGAATGGCTTGGATGGATTTTTCCACCCTCCTCCCCTCTACACCGCAGGGCCTGAGGGTGTCTGAAATGTGTTGTCTTGTGTTTATCACAGCCAAGCAGAGCTCAGGGTGGCAGGCCTGACAGCCTGGTCATGTGGAGGTGATATATGCGGGGGTTGGAAGAGAGCCCCAGAGAGGACACTTGGCATTTGTCCTTCAAACGCAAAGTCATGCTATTTATGTATGTATGTATGTATGTATTTAAGTATTTATTTTTTTGTTTATTTGCCAAGTGGGGAAAGTTTGCTCACAACTTTGTAGTGGGGGCAGGAAACACAGGCTGGTTGGGTGGGGGGAAGTGGAGGTGGGAGTCCTGCTCACTTGGCATCCCCAAGAAGTCAAAGCCCCCCCTGGTAGATTGGGCCTCTATGGCCCAGCAGAGTATGACCCAGCATTCCTCTTCCTTGCCCCCGTCCCTCCCCCCAACAAACACCAGGTCTGTTCTGCACCTTTAATTTTCCTGCTACTCTGGAATCTGATACTGCTCAGACTCATGATGGAGTCTGGGGTCTTTAACTTAGGGTGTGAACAGCCTGACTCAGGGGTTTGTGATTTGCTGTTTTTTTAATAAAACCTGATTTCTGTAGGATACCTTCACCCTGTAGTGGCAAGAAAGGATCCATTTCTTTCTCACGTTCTAGAATCTTTTCCAGAAGAAGGGGAAAGGAAACCTCTTTCCTGAAAATCTTCTGCCAGGAAAGGGGGAAACCGAACTTCATATCCTCTGAGAGTGGAACCTCAGAGCAAAACCCACAGACATTTTTTTTAAGATTTATTTATGCATACAAGCTGGGGTACAGGCCAGAGGCGTGGGGTGGCGAGAGAGTTCACCAGGGACAGAGTGGGGAGCAGAACAGGCAGAGCGACAGAAATACACTGCTGAGGGCAGCAGCGGGGTGAGGCAGAAGAGGTCTGCTGCGCCATGTGGGAATCTCCCTGGCTGGGCATTGAACTAGCGACCAATCTGCGGACAGCACCATAGCCTAGTGCAGCACAGCGCTTAACCTCTGCACCACCAGGGAGGCCCCCCACAGACATTTTCTTAATTTTAAACTCCACTGTGTGGTTCTTCCAGGACCAGACTCATTTTTTCCCTTTTGTAACTTACCAGGGAGAGCTCCCTCTGGGTAGCTGACTATGTCTGTATCTCTCTGCCTGGTCCCCACCAGGGGGACTGCTGCTTATTAAGCCTAGTTTTCAGCTCTCCACCAGAAGGGTTAGGGGCACATTGTGAAGAGGCTCAGAAGCAGCACTCCCTGTGTTGTTGAGCAGCCTCACTGTGAGGGAGTCCACTTTCTGAGAACACAGTCGGCCCTCAAGTCTCCAGGTTCCGCATCTGTGGATTCAGCCAACTGCAGATCAAAAATGCACGCTCTGTAATTAGGCCCACAATGGTGGCGGCTGCGCTCAATGTGTTCAGACTCTTTTTCATTGTCATCCATTCCCCAAACAATACAGCATAACAACTATTTACATTGCATTAGGTATTATAAATGATCTAGAGATGATTTAAAATATTCAGAAGCAAGTGTTTAGGTTATATGCAAATACTATGTCATTCTATATAAGGGGGGCCCTAGAACCAGTCCCCCTGTGGATACTGAGGACAATATACACCTCTTTTCTTATTAGCACTGTGAAGCAGTTACCTCCCAAGTCCTTTATTTAAGAAGTCCAACATTTATTACTTTTGGGAAAATAACTATATGAGGCAAGAGAGGCCAAATTATGCCATGGTAACAATAGCCTGGAAAACTTTAAAAAAATCCAATTTATTTATTTATTTTTAATTATGTTGATTGAGCCAATGTTGATTTACAGTGCTGTATATGTTTTAGGGGTATAGGTTACACCTCTACAAATGTAGGTTGTCATACTACTCCTACCAACAAAGCCCCCCAAAATCCTCCACTGTAGGTCATTGGGTACCCTTTCCCATTTGTTCTCACCCATTCCCCTGCTGCCCCCACCAATCCCCCTTGCTGATAATATCAGTTCTGCAGTCAGATTTTAAGGGTTTGTTTTGTTTTGTTTTGTTTTGGTCTGTCCCTTGAGCATGATCTGAAAGTCTTACAGGCATAGCACAGCTAAGGTTTACCTCTGCAAAGTCAGCTGTGCGTTCCATCAAGAGGCCTTTGGTACTCTGGGCTGCTCCCGTCTCAGTTCTACCTTCTCACCACAAGACCTTCTTAGCCACAGCTCAGGAAGAGGCAGCAGGAGAGTCACATCTCTTCTGTGCCTCACTCTGGAAGGGACACATATGCCTTCTGCCACAGCCTGTTGCCCAGAACTAGGCGCGTGGTCTCCTCTCACTGTAAGCAGGTTGGGGATTGTAGGTTTCCAGAATGGGCCGTTTGGTGAGTGCCAGTCTCTGCCAACCCTCCCCTGCCCACTTCCTCACCATTAGGCAGCCTGTGAAACCCACAGGGGACTGAGGCAGAGTTCCCCAGAGGACTTAAAGGGGAACCTTTCCTGGAATAACCCAAGTACAGTGGGTGGGAGCTGGAAGGGCCCTCGAGAGCATCGAGACATGTTCCTCCGCAGCCAAACTTGATAGATGGTTCAAGTGTAACCCAGGGGTGTTCAGGACCCAGCCATGGTCACACAGCAAGTTGGAGGCAGGGCTGGCCCCTGCCAGAGTGTCCAGGACCAACTGTTCAGCTCTCTTATCCCACACCCTTTCACGGACTGGTCCAGTGGGGCAACTGGGGAGCACAGGTCGGGGGGCCTGAAAACCTGCTGGGACTGTGCAGCTTGGGGTCTGAGGGCCCAGTCCTGGCTGGCCTCCATTGCCTGACTCCATTTATCCTGGGCATGATGGCCAATTAGTCAGTGCACACCATTATACTGCCTTAACAACTGCTTTAGATGCAGCCAACACGGGCGTCGTGTGGCAGCTGCGATGGAAGGCAGTGGTTGTAATTAGCAGAGAAATCCGGGAAGGACAAATGTGAGGCTTTTATAGTCAAGCAAACTTCAGAATTGAAATAACTCTGCTAATTGTGCTTATTAACATGACTTTAGTTAGTAAATAAGATCCCCATCTGTGAGTTTCTTTCCACATTGTCTTTGGGGGCTCAGAATAAGAATGAAAACCACTAACCCTTAATTATGGGCTACCTACTGTGTGCCAGGCATGATGGCCTTATGTGTGTCAGCTCATTCCATTCTCACAGTTATGAGGAAACTGAGGTACTGGATGCTGAGTTTCTTACCCAACGTCCTGCAGCAGTTATAGACTAAGCATTCTGACTCCTATGCGCTTAACCACTGTGCTTTGAGAGCAAAGTAAGCTTTTTGTGTAAGGCGGGGCTTCCTCTCCTGGAATCTGAGATCCATGAATAACATGGAGAGAATTCTGGTGGTCCTGCACATAAATGCAGAAAGTTACATCTTTATTTTCACCAACCTTTGAATATTTCCCTTTAACTAAGAATGTGAACAACAAACCACAGCAGAATTAGCAGTCCTTGGGATTTGTCACCAAAAGAAACCATAGGCATTTTCATATCATATTACAGTTATATTAATATCTTGAAAAACAATTTTTGTTCAGCACGACTTCCTACCACTCTATCTTGTCATTTAATGCATTGATAAAGAGGCTAATATATTACTAAAACACACATTTACTTTACAAAATCTTTTGATAGTAACTACTTTTCCATAATTGGTTTCCTTTGCAATTTTTTTAAATATATATTTTTATTGTTATTTATGTCTTTTACATTTTGTATTCTCCTTGGGTAGCCCACCACCAATTTTGAATGCTTTATGTTGTTAAAGGCAGGAGCTTACAGACATCACGGCGCTGCCAAGGCAGCCACAGCCGGAAGTTCACAAATCCGTCTCAGAGAATCTCTCTGAGCCTCACTCACTCATTTCATCTGGAGACTCATTTCATCTGGAAATGAGTGAATTATACCTTGGGTGAACTCTCCCTCGTTTACAGGGCACCACGAGCAATTCCTTGAATGTGCCAAGTACACTTTCTTTTTGACACCACTGTGCAAGCTGTCCTCCTTCCTATCTGCTGTACCCTACCCCATCATGGAGCTCCTTGGCTTTCCTTCAGACAGTTTTGTGAAGGCTCACTGGTCCTCCAGGCTGGGTTCAGTGGCCCTCCCTTGTGTTTCTCCAGGGTGTGTTGCAGGGTAGCTTTTATCGCATTAGATTGACCTAGAAAAATGTTATCTATGATTGAGCACTTGGGAGAGGTAGGCTATTGGAACACCAAGGGACTGGCTAGGGACCTGGGTCTGGGATACTGGGCACCTACTCTGCTTTTTCCTCTGCATGAGGATGTGGCCTTCTTAATGTTCGGTTTGCTTTAAAAAGAATCGAGCGCGTGCAAAGGCTACCAAGCTCGTGTCTGGACAGTGCCACGGCCCGCAAGCATGAAAGGCAATGATATTGCTGGAATGGGAGGACTGTACCTTGTGAAAGTCTCTCGTAGCTGTGACCCCGGGGAACCCAGGGGCCCAAGTCATGTAGAGTGCTGCTTTCCTGCTTCTGCTCTGGGCAGCAGTTCACGTTCCTCATAGTGTGTGGGACCCTTTCCTGCCAACCCACAGCCCAGGGAGCTGCTGCAAATGCTGCAGCCATGTTGCATGGAAGAAAGTATTTAAAATTAGTCACTGTTATCTTGATTGTACATATGAGGAAAATGAGGCACAGAAAGGCTCAGTGTCTATCTAAGGTCACACAGTGGGACAGACAGGAGTAAACTCCCTGAATTCTGATTCCACATTTGGAACTCTGAACACTTAACGCATCGTGTGTAAGATACATGTTCCAGAAGACCTTGTAAAATTCAAAACTTGCATAATTCAAGACAAATCCTGACAAAGGTTGGTAGGTGTTTCTGTTTATTAGCTAAAATGGCATTGCTGTGTGGTGAGCTTGCAAACACAGTTTACAACTCACTGGACCTGCCAGCTTCAACATTCTTCATGCTACAAAAATGTTTGAGATACACAGTCTTTCAAATTTTGCATATTAAGTAAGACTTTATTAATATCTTTATATCACAGTGTCAAATTCAAATAATGCAAAATCTCATAAAACATGAGGAATCTATGCAGCTGAGCTACTATGATTTTAATCGTACAGAGAGACCATGGGCTGCTCCAGGGAAGACTTGTCTTTACTCATCCATGCTCTCCGTGCCTAGCACTGTGCCTGGCACCCGTCAGACACTAGCCTGGGACTATTAAATGAATGCAGTCCAATGCAAAGCTGTAGAGTTTGGTTAGTTATGATTTCCTTTTGGGAGGGGGCTATTTTCAAGGTTGTATTTCTCAATAATTTTGTTCACTGTGGATTTGTCACCTCCTTCTTTTCCTTCTTAAGAAGGGAAAGAGAAGGAAGAGGCATTGGTAACTGATGATGTTAAGGGATAGGACGTTAAAAGACACAGGGTGAGTGACAGGGCAGTGTGTCCTCTTAAGGAATGGGCATAGGTGTTCAGGGAATGAGCATGGCTTATGTATCATCATGCATCGCTGTTTGCAGCAATGGAAGAAAATTCTGGGTAACCCAGAAAAAGGGGATTCAATTTAAGTTCAAGGGGCCTCCCTCTATCCAAATGAGATAGGGAAGCCAGTCTTGGGGACTGTGGGAACACAGAGGCTTCCATGGGGCAGGAAACTTGGAAAGGTACACAGAACTGCCCACTCACTGCAGGTCAGCCTGGTCAGCACATCTACCAGAAGTGATGCTCTACCTATGTCCCTAACACACACAGGTGGGGATTTCCTAAGAAGGCGGTTGGTGTTCAAGGGAAGGGGATGTGGGTGCTGTCATGCCAGTGTTTCTGCCTCATGTGTTATCGAATGATCAGGCTAGAGGGGACTATGGAGTCATTTAATCTCTATCACAGATGATGGCATGAGGCCTTGGCTTTACTTCCAGTTGGTGACAGGAACAGGGCCAAAGAACCCTCTCCTGAGTACCCATCCCAGAGAGGGGGCAGAAATGTGTTAACATTTTAAAGGGCCTTCAAAACACCATCAGTCTTCATCATGATGGGTCAGAGACCCTCCCTCCAGTACATATTGATGGGATCGTCTTCTCATTCACCCTGATTCTTCTTTAACCCAGGGAATACAGGGTCTGGGATAGCCTTGGGAAGTGTAGGGATAGACTCTTGAGCAACTCTAGGGGTTGGACAGCACTGTCATACCAGAGGTGTGTGTGGGGTGTCTGGGATTATAGCAAGAGTGGTTCCTAACCAAGCCCACCCCTCAGTGAGTAAGAACTGAGGTGGGAAGAGGGCCCCAACAGGCAAGAGAAGAGGGGGAGACATCCAAGAAATGTGTAATTAACCCTGGTTTGGAGTAGGAGAGACACCGGGGGGGGGGCATTTATATATCCCTTTGTATGCTACCTGCAGTGAATATATGAGTCACAGATGCCTTTCACTGCTGGAAGGCTATGGCCACTGTCTACTGTCACCAATTCATTGGACTTTATCCTGGGTGGGGATAGATGAAGGGAAACCAAGATTAATTGAGTACCTACTATGGGTCAGATATTTATTTAGGTAGTCTCATTGAATTCAATATTTCCATCTCTCCCACCTATTTTGCAGGTGAGGAAACTAGACAGGCAGATGAAGTGACATGTGCAAGCCCCCCAGCTGAGAAAGTGTAGAAGACAGAGCAGGCATGGTGGCTCCAATTTGCTCGATCCTCAAGTGGGTGTGTGGATTAGTCAAGGTCCCAAGGGAATTATATATTCACATATATTTAATATACAAGAATATAATTAATAATTATATAGAAAAATAATTGTATTTATTTATTGGAAGGAATTGGCTCTTGTGATTATGGAGGCTGAGAAGTCCCAAGATTTGCAGTCAGCAAGCTGGAGAACCAGGAGCCAATGG
Organism: Scalopus aquaticus; assembly: GCA_004024925.1. NCBI lineage: Eukaryota > Metazoa > Chordata > Mammalia > Eulipotyphla > Talpidae > Scalopus > Scalopus aquaticus. The sequence goes on along the minus strand of PVIJ01002844.1, from coordinate 82,201 downwards.
TATATTTCCAGTTAGAGTCAAAAGACCTAAAATTCAGGAGAGCTGATGGTGTAAGTTTCAGTCTGAAAACAGCCAGGCTTAGATCCAAGATCCAAGAAAGGCCAGCGTTTTGAGCCTGAAGATCATAGAAGTCCAATGTTTCATTTCAAGCAGTCAGGCAGGAGGTGTTGCTTTTGCCCAGTCTCCTTGTTTCAGTCAGGCCTTCAACTGATTGGATGAGGCCCACCCATATCAGGTAGGCAATCTCTTTTCTTAATCTACCCTTTCAAATGTTAACTTCAACCAGAAACAGTATTGCAGACACACCCAGACTAACCTTGGAGTAAATATCTGGGAATCCAGTCAAGTTAATCTACAAAATTACCCATCACTTGATGGCTCCAGGGAGTTAGGTGAGGAGGTCTTAGATCCCATTTCATCTTCTCTCTGAAGAGAAGACTGGGGTGGGAGTGGTCTGTGAGATAGGAAGGGGCCCAGTCCTGCTCTCTGCCTTGCTGGAGGAACACACACATTCCCAGCACACAGAGCCCAACCCTACAGCTGGAAGTCAGGCAATCCTCCTTGGAGACCAATTAGTTTTGTCTGATTAGGCACCCTGCTTGGGGCTGAGTTCTTATAGTTAGAAATATCAGTCAATACTTCTAGAGAGGAAGGAGTCAGCTGGGGACCCATCATTTCTTATCCCTGGTCTGTACCAAGCCTGTAGTCCTTGTCTCCATCACCCTGGCAATGTCATTACAGGTTGGTACTTGGACTGACTGGTTCTGAGACAAACTGGGACAGAGCACTGGCGCAACCACATTGGGCTGTGAGGTGGATTTAGAAGAGTGATTGTGGAGCCAGGAGGGAGCTGGAGCTTGAGTCCCTGACACTAAAGGCACCATGACATCCCCGTCTCCCCAGCTGGAATGTTACAAATCCTGTAAACCCAATCCTGGCTTATATAGCCCCTCCCTTGCTGTGTCATCTTATAACCATTCAACTGAGAGGCACCCGGGGACCCCAAACTGTTAAGGGGTATGCTGTAAAAGGGTTTGGCCATCTGTGTGCACAGAGACAAAGAAAGCAGACTCTTAGTGTGAAAGATCTTTAATTGGTATGAGAGTTCAAAGGGGAAAGCGAGAGAGAGGAGAAAGGATTCAAAATAACTGATATCTTCTTGTGGGCAAATGCCCAAACAGGCTCATCCCAAAGTGGGGCAGCTGGAACCCAAAGTTTGCCACAAGTCTTAAGGTACCTTCTGAATGGGAACCACAAGAAAAGAGTTAGGCAAGTCCCAAAATGCCAGGACAGAAGGAAACACCCAAATTCAAAATGTACCATATAATCTACCATGAGGTCAAGATAACTACTACCACTGTTTCTGCCAAAACTCTTAAGTCCCAGGAGCAGTTGCTCTACGTGTCTCTCACCCACTTGTCTGTCTCCAAGAATCTCCTCCATGTGTCTCTCCCCCCTCTCCTTTGTTCCACCTCAATGTATATATCCACCTCACTTCTTCGCAGGTAGCCCCCATTCAGCATGGCATGCTGGAAATTGTAGTCCAAGGTGCCTCTATGCTCCTTCCCCATTCACAGAGATGCATCTGTATTGTTCTGGGGCAGTGGCTTAGGCTCTGGACCTCCACTGGCTGTTGTTAGTGATAGCTGCACATGTGTGTGTCCTCCCATGTAGGGGTCAGAGATGAGTGGGCAAGTGGGTTAATCTCCATGGAAACAGAATGTGGGAGGTCTTCTGGCTCTGCAACTGGCAAGTCAAGTGACCTTGGGCAAGTAGCAACCTCTGCATCTTGCTGTTCTCCTCTGTTAAACAGGGACAATGACATTTCACAGATTGTGGGAAGGTCAGAGAATGCATGTAAAGGACCTGTGTGAGAAGGTGCTCCTGGAGCAATAGCTATACTTTTATCACTGGTTTGAGGGCCCAGAGACCTAGATTTTTGGGTGTGCCATTGTGATTGTGACCATGGGCAAGTCATTTAACTTTCCAGACCTCTGTTCACTCACTTGTAAGATGGGGATGGAGGGATGGCGGAACAGAGAGCAGAACCCAGGCTCCTGCCCTTCAGTCACGGATGGGCTCTTTCAGGAAATGACAGCCCTTTCTCTCTCTCTCTTCCCTGGAAATCTGGGCATCCCTGATTAGGATGCTAATGGAGGGAGGGGGTGAGGAAGTGAGGGAGCTGCAGAGCAGGAGAAATACCCAGGGACTAAGGAGCCAGTGGCTAATTAAAGGCTCCATGTCAAAGAGGAATGCCAAGTAGGTAATTTCCATGCCATTTGAATAATGGGAAAAACGTTTACCATTTCTCAAGTTTACTTGTTGAAAAGAGAGAGGGGATAAAGATAGGAGGGGGGAGAATATTGTGGAAGGAGGGCCTCTATGTGCTGCGGAGTTAGGGTGGTGTGTGGAGCCTAATTGCTCCAAGCTGAGTGAGAAACAAACAGGAGGAGGCGATTTTCTGTCGTTCTCTCAGGAGGTGCTGCGAAGTTCCCTGAAACCCAGGTTAGCAGGGAGGGTAGCAGAGGTGAGTGGTGGTGGTGGCAGATTCGCAGGATTAAGGAAGGCCCTCTTCACTTCACAGTTTATCTCCTTTGTCCCACTGGATTGTCATGACAGGCTGTGAGGTGATTGGGGAAGGGACCATAAGGAGGATTCTTGTTTTAGAAGCGAATAAAGAACTCCCAGAGAGCAAGAATGAATTGCTCAAGGCTATACTTTTACATTTACTCATTCATTAATTCAACAAAACAGCTGACTGGAGAATGACTTCATACCAGGCCCAGTGCCCCATATGATAAAAGTCTAGGATGAAGACATGGCTCTGCTCCCAGAGAATGAAGACTGGAGGGAAAGACCACACATCGTACTGTTCCAGGGCCAGAGAGACTCAGCTTGTTGTCTGAGACAGTTGGGTTCATTCCAGAGGGGCACTAAGTTTTCAAGCAGGAGTTTGTCAGGTGACTGACTAAAGGGAGGAGCATATTCCAAGCTGAGGGAACAGCATATGCAAAGGTGTGGAGTTCTGAGATGGTTTTTCTTCTTTAGTGAATGGTCAGGGTGGCAGTTGTGACTGGAGGGTTTGGTGGGAGAGGCATGAGACTGAGGAGGGAGGCTCTGGATAGGCTGTGGGGGGCTTGGGTGCCCTAGAGAATGACTAATTAGGTGCTGGTGGAACATAGGTTGTTTCGTGGCTGCAGCTACCACTGTCTCTTTGCTGGAAGTCAGTCAACCCTAGGAACCCAGCCTCCCAGCCCAGGCCCTGGAGCTCCTTCAGGTCCTGGGGGGTCCATGAGCTTCACCTTGGGGTGGGGAGTTCCTGCTGCTTTGGTATTTTCCTTCTTGTCTCAGTTATCTATTGATGCATAACAAATTACCCCAAAACTCAGTGGCTTAACAAGACACCAAATGTTTATTATCTCTCAGTTTTCTGTGAGAGAACTGGCTCCAGGTATCTCATGAAGTTATAGTCAGGATGCTGGCCCAGAGCTGTAGCATCTGAAGGCTGGATCCACACTCCAGGTGCCCCATTCAGCTCACTCACACACCTGACAAGTTTGTGCTAAGGTGGGGCCCTCAGTTCCTCCTCAGAGGCTACTTGAGTGTCCTCACATGATGGCTGATTTCTCCAGAGTGAGAACAAGGTGGAACAAGATGGAAGTGGCAATCTCTTCAATGTCCCAGTCTCAAAGTCACACTTCGTCTTTTTGTCATACCTGTTAGTTAGTGAGAGAGGGACCTATATAAGAGTATGATCTAGGAGGTGAGGATCTCAGAGACCATCTTGGAAGCTGTACATGCCCTCCTGCAGGGAAGAGCAAATAGCCACTCCTAGAACCAGGCCTGTGGGATAAGGTAGCCTTCTGCCCTGGAGGATGAGGCAGGTTCTTCCGATGTCATAAGGACAGAGCAGATCTCAGTGGGCTCTGCCTCCAGCTTGCTGTGTGAACCTGAACATTTTCCAAGTTCTCTGGAACTCTGTGTACCATCTCTGTGATGTGGGAAGAACTTGTTCTGATTTGCATGGCTGGGGAAAGCAGTTTCAGGGGATGGATGAGAATTGCAGACTTGGAATCTTCTCTCTTCTTATTCTTAATCCTGTTTCTCCACACAGTCAGATAATCACTTTTCCCAGAAGTCTTTGCAGCAATCAATTTGCATAACCACCCAAATAAGCACCATTCCTTCCATTAAGCTAACTCTTGGCTCTAAATCTCCAACTGGCTTCTGTGCAATTAAACCTGTGTGGCACTTCCCTTTCCTTCCTCCCTCCCCCCCACCACACTGCTCCCTGAATGGCTTGCAACAGAAGCAGGGCTGTCAGCTCTACCACTTCCCTCACCCTAGTACGGTGTGACCAGTGCCCAGGGTTCAGGAGCAGCACGCAGCTTTTGGCTCCTCTCCTCCGCTTCCCTTTGTGGTGAGAGGCTTGGGATGTCAGATTCAAAAGAGACTTGGGGTCATCTCATGCAACTTCTGCATTTTGTAGCTAAGATTCAAAGAAGACTGGCGAGAATTCAGGGTCACACGGCAAGTGTACAATAACACCAGACCAAGAGGAGTTTCTTTTGACCCCCAGCCAGGGCTTCTTGGTCTCATTGCTGGGTGTGTCTAGGAGGTACTCTGACTGTGCTTATTTCAGATGGGCCCTTGGCCAACATGACTGTGGTATCCCATCTCTCTAAGAGATGCAGGGCATGTGCCAGGCTGGCGTGGGGGGAGATGGCTATGTTTAAAGGGCACTGTGGAGTGAGGTATATATAAGAGAAAAATAAGAAATGCACAAAACCTTTGAAGACTCATGTTCATTAGAGAACCAACAGAGCATGTGGGGGGACTTTGTGATGGGGAAGGGTGAGCTCCCAGCTTGCACAGTGCAGAAGGGGCCAAGCCAGGGAGAAGCTGGGAGGCGTGGAGCGACCAGTGGGTCTCCACAGCTCCTCCCACCTGCCACAGACAACACAGTGGGAGGACGCTGGTTCTCTCTGGCCTGGGCCACCAATCAACCATGTGGCTTCTGGCCAATACTTCCTCTTTGGTATCTGAGGTCCTGCAGGGTGGCCTCACTTAGTCTTCTGGTCCCTTTTACTTCCTACGCTACTCAGTGAGTAAATGGCACAAGTCCAGTACTGGCCCGTTGACTTAGTAATTTCTAAGTCTTCATTTTGGGACATTCCATTCCATAAATTATCTTTCATTGTAAGCTCAGAAAGGCAAAGTCGTTTTGATCTTTGGTGCTAAGAAAATGTGACTCCAGGTGTCCCAGAGTAAAATGACTTGTGTATTCAAGGCCTAAATTTCTCTCTGTACAGAAAAGAAAACCCCCTCAGGTTGGTCTCTGTCTGTCACCAGGTGACAGGGAAGAGGACAGGGAGTCACATGTGTTGAGGGCCTGTTTTTGCCAGGCACCACCAACTTTTATGTTTGCAAAAGTTGCACGCGTTTCCGATGTGGTGGAGTTTCTGTCTCCGTTTTACAGTCAAGCAGCTTGAAGACCAGAGAGGGGAGACATATGCCTAAGGTCACACAGCCAGGATGAGGCAGAGATAGTTTTGAAAGCTGGGGGCTTTTCCTGCCCATATCCCCAACATCTGCAGTTGTTGGTCTTGCCAAAATCCTCAAGGAACTGGTGAAGAACAGCATCCCCTACAGCTGCCAGATTTGCCACCTGTGGGGGACTGGGTTAAAGAGAAATGCTGACACTAATTGGGGTGCAAGAGTCGTGACATCTTTATTTCCTATCTCAGCTGCTTGGCCCAAGGAAAGGGCTTTGTCTTAGTTGGCCCTGTGACAGCATGTTGTCAAGCTCTTCCTGCCTCCTTCAACCTGGTGCCTTCTAAAGGGTGTTAGTGCTTCCCCCAGCCCCTGCCACCATTGGATACAGTCACAGACTGGAGATTAGCCAACTACCAACTAGCTGTGTGATCTTGGCAATTGCTTAACCTCTCTGGGTTTCAATTTCTTTACCTATTCAATAGGGGTAGATGTTGGATCAGACGGTTGCTAAGTTTTGTGATGACTTCCTTCCCATTTGGGGGACTAGAGCTTGGGGAGCAGTGGGATGGACGGATGTTAAGGTCAGGACCCCTTTGAAGGCAGCCCACAGAGCTGGACTATGTCCCCACGGAAAGGTATCGTTATCCAATCACATTATTGTAAGAGAGAGATGCCATTTGCATATAATTTGCACTTTCTTTTAATTTCAATATGATCTGACTTACCCAACCAATTTCTCCCTCCCTCTTCCACTTCCTCACCACCTGCTTTCTATGGCCCTCCCCTTCTCCCCATGCCCGCCCCATACCAGTCCAGGCGCTGTCTTGCGGGTTGTCTTGACCTGGAAGGATGACTGAGTTGGCCTGGAGAGCTGTGCTGAGCCTCAGCTGTGGATCCTGCCTGACTTTACAGTGTGAGTCAGCCTGGTAGCGTCCACAGCATGTCTGAACCTGCAGAATGACCCTTATATTCAGTCAGAGAGGCTGAGCAAGGTGCCCCAAATTTCGTAGTGAAGTGGCAGAGTCAGCATTCAAGCCCCAGCCCCTGTCTGACTCTGACCCCACGCCCCTCACTGCCCCAGGCTGTTTGCTGTCTGGGGATGTGCTACAGGGCAAGAGCAAACACTGACTAGAGATGATGGCGATGAAGGTGATGATGACGTCGGCATTATAACTGCTGCTCAAAGCCTAGTCCATGGACCAGGAGCGTGGGCATCACTGGGAATTTGTTCAAAATCAGGCCCCACCATAGGCTGAGTGAGTCAGGATCTGCATTTTGTTGGGATCCCCAGATTTGTGAGCACAGTAAAGACTGAGAAGCCCTGCTTTAGCTCTCTGCCTACCACTCTCCGCTTACCATGTCGGCTTCTAGTTCCACAGCATAATGGCCATACTACTGAAAGCTATATACAGATTCAATGCTATTCCAATAAAAATCTCAATGACATTCTTCAAAGAGATAGAATGAATACTGATGAAGTTCATATGGAACCACAAAAAGCCACGAATAGCCAAAGATCTCCTGCCCAAAGAGGAGAATGGAGGCCTCACCCTCCCAGACTTTCCTCGCTTTCTAGCAGCAGAACCAAATGCTGTTGGCTGTCTTTGTGGTGGTGGTTTTGTGGACTGTGCATTTGGGCACACTGGGGTTCCCAGAAGTGTCCTGTGGCGTCTCTTACAGGATGTAGGGCAATAGGTGCAGCAGGCAGGGGTGAATGAGCAGAGGGCATGCTTCAAATCAGCTTTGTCTTTTTATTCTGGAAGGATCCCCTCCCCAGGGGCTTTTGTCTATTTGTTTTAGGTCAGAACTGGGTTGTATCGCTACCCCTTCCTGGAGAGTGGAAAACAGGACTTGGGTGAAATCACCCAAAAGCAAATGCCTCTCTGTCTAGGGATCTTGTCCTGGTATCCTGAGGTTCTTCAGGGTCTTGAATTGCATCCCATCCCAAAGACTCTAGAATAGCATTCTTTAAAATGGGGTAGGATGTATTTGAATCAAAGAGATACCTGTTTAAGCCTTGGAGCTTGAATTTCCTACCATCGTACTGGTCCTGCATGGGAATGACTGGTGTGGGGGCAGAAGTCTTGTGTGGTAAACAAAGACCTACATATTGGGGGCAGAGGAACTAGATTAGCGAGAAAACCACAAGGGCTAATTCTAATTCTCTGACTATCTCCACTGTTCACAGCCCCTAATGAAAACATGTGTAAGAAACCCGCAGGGTTAATTCTGCTGAAAAAAAATTCCAATAAAGCTCCATTAGATTTTCGCGTTAAATTAATGTAATGGATGCTTAAAAGCCATGCTAATTAGGCTTTGTTATTAACAGGAATGTCAGGTGGATGGGATCTGGCCTGGAGCTGACATTTTATTCAGGCCACCTATGGGAGACGGATTTGTCAGTGGTTGGGAGGTACCACACCATCTGGCCCCAGCTCCCCAATTCCTGCTCATGCCTTGGAATGTCTTTAGTCATTTAGATTCATTTGCCTGGGTCTGGAATATTTTCTTCACCAAGATGACAGAGAACAAATTCCATTTTCTGTTGGTTTTATTTATTTATTTATTTATTGATGTTTGAAAATTTTGCTTTTATTAGCCATCCTAATGTCTAGGGACATGGCTCTGAGGGGTCACACCCTTGCTAGGAAACCTTCAGTACCTCTCAGAGTCTCTGCTTTGGCATTCAAAGCCTTCTGGAATTTGGCCCTAATTCACATTTCTGGGCCCCCCTAGTCCTCTCCATATATATGCAGAGCTAGCTTCTCCCCAAATTGGGCTACCCCAGGTCCCCTTGACTTGAGCTGTAACTCCCAAACCTTATCATTTCAGCCTCCCAACACTTGTATTCTTTCCATTTTATAGATAAAGAAATGGATCCTCAGGCAGTCAGATCTCTGATCACTCAAATTCTCTTATGTAAAGTAACTGGCATGTTTTAGGTGATCAAACAATTCCTATTTTCCACTTTTCTCTCTTTCCCTCAACCCCTCTCCTGGGTCAGGTAGGACATCTTCAGGGACCTGTCCAGCACCAGTCCTTAGGACTTCCAAATGCTGCATGGCACTTGGGAAGAGGCTCTGTTTGGGAAGGGGCAATGTACAGAGCCAGATGAGCAAGAGCAGGAAAGGCCTTTGTCCTCCCTCCTTCCATCATCCTCAGCATCTTGACCCAGGTGATGTGCTGGACACTGAAGGGGGCTTGCATACCTTATGGAGACATCTGGGCTTCACTTCAGGCTGTCTACCTGCCAGTAGGGGGGAAAACTTAGACTCCTTGGCTCCAGGCAGTCTGGACCTGAGTAGTAGTTGTTGGGAGGAGTTGGCTATAAAATATCTGCCTGGTATCTACTGGCTTGGGGCCCATGGGGAGTTTCAGGTCTGGAGGCAGAGTGGGGAGCGACAGTTGTGCAAAAAGCTGAGCCTGCGTGAAGCCACCCATGAAAGCAGGGAGGCCCAGGGTAGCTTTCCAACTGTCCTGTTCTTGCATCATGGTTCACACCTGCCCTGGAGACTCAAGGATATAAACCTCTTCTCTAGGAAAGCTGGCCATTCCGAATCTGAACCAGGATGAGAGAGGTCATTTAAACCTCTTCTTTTTCTCTTCTTTATGATCTGTTCTGTTTGTGGCAAATGCACAGGGAGGGTCATGTCCCCTTGCAATGAGCTAAATTTTCTCTTTGGGGTCACCACATGCCAGACCCCAGGTTTGGGGAGAAGTCCATGGCATATATGTCAGGAGGGACTGGGGAGCAGTCTTTGTTGGGAGGAGTGTCTTGAGGACTAAGACTGCAGGAAGGGAGAGGGCATGGATCTAGGGAGCCTCATCAATCATCCAAATGCCTGTTTTTGAAGCTCTAAGAAGTCAGAGCAAGGAGGAGGGTCAGAGAAGCTCCACATTCCCCAAGAGGCAGCTGGAGAAGCTTAATACTTTAGAAACCACCCAGAGGCTTTTTGAGAAAAATCCAGCAGTGATAGGGATGTGACAGCACAGGGAAGAGAAATGGTCTCCTTTGGGCCCAAACCCTGTGGACTAGAGGAACTGCTAGAGGCTGAAAAGTTGTTTCCATTGAGACAGCTGAGTCAAGTCAAGGTGGCGGAGGTGGGGGTGGGGGAGGAGAGAGAGAGAGAGAGAGAACTTAATACAGTGCCTCCCACTGCAGAACATATGGCCAGACTGACCCAAGATGGAGGGGACATACCTCCCCTTTCTTGCACGATGGAGATTTCCTGCAGATTGAACCTGTCAGAAGCCCGGCCTATAATGCAAACCTAGGCCGGTCATCTCTGATGACTCAGCTCCTATATGCTTCAATATAGATGATGGGAGGGGAGAGACTCAGGTTTTCCCCTGCTGACTCCATGTACAGCAACCCCCTCACACACCCCATAACTCTTCTTGCTTAACAAAGGCCATGTGGCCTTGTGGAATTCGCCCTGGGTCTTTGCATGACAGGTGGTGCCCAGATGGGATCCACCTTGCCTGACAGACTTCTCTCTGAACCTTCTTTAAATGCCTGGGTAACCTCTCTGTCTCACAGATCCTGCCCAGATGGCAGGAGGGATGTCCTAATAAAGGTGCATGAATCCAGGTGCCTGTGGTCTAAAAGAAATAGTGTGCGTGTGCGTGTGTGTGTGTGTGTGTGTGTGTGTGTGTGAGAGAGAGAGAGAGAGAGAGAGAGAGAGAGAGAGAGGAAAGCAAGTGTGTTGGCAGTCTGGAAGCACAGGGTATGAATTTCCAGCCTGGACAGGGATGGAGGGAAGGGAGAGTGTCATGCACCAGGACTTGCCCAGCCCAGTCTTGACCATCTGCACTGCCATTTTGGTGGTGGCCCTGGCACAGGTGGACACAGTTCTGAGTACCTCTCAGAAAGGGGGACCTGTTGGTCCAGCCCACTGGCTGGGGCCACTCAGGCCTCCATTTCTTGGTGCATAGCGCATGGCTTGTGAGGTCACTGAAATGTAGGTTAGGGAACAGCAACCAAGGGGGACTGCCAGGGAACTTTTGCCTTTCTGGGTTGGGATGCAGGTAAAGGGAAGAGAAGACCAAAGTTTAAGGGGCTTCAGAGGAATGTGTGCTTATGCTATAGGAGAATTAAAGGTCGGGCCACTGGGGAGATGAACCCTTTCTCTTAGTTTCCCCCTTCCCTTAGCAAAAAGAGACAGTAGGGGATTGAAAAGAGAGATGAGGAGGGTGTACCATGTCTGTTTCCTCAACCTCAGGAGTTAAGACTTTCCAGATGACCAACTGGAACAGGAACCCCAAAGTTTCTGTCCATTGGCTTCCCAACAGCTACTCCTCTCCCCCACATCTTTTTTGTTATCAGAACTCAGATACTAGCAGTTATACTTTTCAGGAGAGGCTGCCACAGTGGTGAGTCCTGATTAATCTAGGCCAAGTGTGGCAATCCCACTTCATTTGCTGGGGATTGGTTAAGTGTGGACATGCCTTGCAATTCTGGTCACTGACAAGTGAGAAGATGGTTGGTGGGGAAGAAGTGCCTTCTTAGAAAGGCTTTCTGATATCTGAAAAACTGGCTTGCTAGAAGCAGCTACCCTTGCCCCTACTACCTTTGGATATTTTTGGAGGAGGCTGTGATGCCTGGAGCCTTGGCAGTCATTTAGAGGTGGTGAGGGAAATAATGACTATGCTGGGGAAGGAGAATAGAAAGATAGAAAGAACCTGGTCCTGAATGGCATCTCAGGATTCAGTTGAATTAACCAAAATCAGCCTTACTCTCAATTCCTGTTACAACAAATAATAAACTCCTTTTTTAAAAAGCCATTTTTTTTGTTTGTCTCTGAGAGCAGCCAATCTGATCAAATTTCTGAAGTCAGAATGATATCATGTCCATTGCTATGATTTTCTTCTCTGGAGCAATCAGTGGGGTCTCTGAGCTCATTGGAAGCCTCCCTTAGCTGGAATTGCCCCTTTTCCTCTAGGCAAAATTTGCTAAAGAGTCTGGTTTGGGACCAGAAGAACTGGGACCCATTTCTTTGTGTTGGTGCCATGTGATTTGTGTTGTTTCAAACAGGGAATGACTGTCAATTATTTTAGTTTTGGTGGACCTTATGGTCATTCTTACAACTATTCAACTCTAATTTTAGTTTGAAAGCAAATCATAGATTACATACAAATAAATGGGCACAACTGTGGTACAATAAAACTTTATTTACAAAAACATGTTCGGTCTGCAGGCCACAGTAAATCAATCCCTGTTTGAATCTAAACTCTCAGTCTCAGTTTCCTCATCAGAAAAATGAAACTAGTGGTATGGGGCAATTTGAGCATCAAATGAGCTGAGTTAAAACTATTCCTACATATATTATTATGTACACGTGGACTCCTGTTTCTCATGAGACCCAAAGGTCCTAGCAGTCAGGAATGGAGAAGCACCTGACTCCACCACCTGCTATTGCTGTTTGGCTTTGGGAAAATCACCTGACCTCTTTGAGCCTCACTTTTCTCCTCTCAAAGTACCAAGAACTACCTCATACAAGGTTGCAAAGACTAAGTCAATAATGTGTGTTAAGTGCTGCACAGAGTGAATGGTAGCAAGTGTGGTTAAGGAGTAAAGTGCTAGTCTTCTGACCCAGCTTATTCCATCCAGTCCCACCCCACCTGTGCATTGACAAGACTTCCTCTCCCAGTTCCCATGGGCCCAGGAGCCCTGGGAAGCTGCAAACCTCCCTCTGCTGTGCACTCTCTTCCTCCAACACCCTACCTCCTCATATATTCTCCCCCCACCCGTTTGCTTCCCATTTAACAGAACGAGTAATTAACAATGTTAATTCTAATCTCATTTGCTAATGAAGGCAGTCTAATTGCACCATAATTGGCAGTGGCAGAAGCAGAAAAACACAAAATAAACCCTGCATGTGTAATTCAGTTTAACTTCTTTATAATTACCTTGCCGGCTGGGACCCATGGTTGGGGGTGGGGTGGGGAAGGGTGATGGGGTAATTAGATGGTTTAGGAGCCAAGACCTGAAGGTGGGGGAAAGGGTGAGCAGAGCACTTCTCTTGTCCCATCTTCTTCTGATGGACAAACTTCCTTCCCCTCCCTCTCCATCTGTCTGCCCCCTTTGGTCCCCTTGGCCCACATATTCTGCAGGCTCACTTGCAGATACACTGCCCTCCAACACCATGAATACAGCCTTCCCTGGCTGGGACTCTGTGAGAGAGTGCAAGCCCAACATCTGGCCGGGCCTGCCTGTCCATCCTGCACTCACAACTCTGACCTTATACTCCAGCCATACAGAACGACTGGCTTAATTTTGCACAAGCTGTGTCCTCCGTTTGGCAGTCCCCTCTCCATCACCCCTCTGGAAAACCCAACTTTTAAGGACCTGGGAGGGGTGTCTTCCCTGATCCTCAAAGGCTGACTTGCTCTCCTTTTCCACTCAGCCTGGCAGGAACCTGTTCACACCTCCCATCTCATTATTTCACATGTGCCTGTTTACTGTTTACAAGTTTTTTTGTTACTAGGTTGTGTCTTAATCTCAGTCCCCTCAGGTTCTGGCACAAGTATTTTGATTCTATTTTTGTAGAATGCTTGAGTGAGAGGTAGGTGACCCTGAGAAGGTTCTGGAAGTATGGGGAAAGGAACGTTGAGAGACCTGGGTTCTGATCCTGGCACTTTTGCTAACCTGCTGTGGAACCTGGGACATCGCTCTGTAGCGTGAAAGAGGCTTATTCTCCACAATCTCTGTTTTCTAACTGTTTTCAAAGTCCAGGACTTTTTTGAATTTTCATGATTGAAATTCTTTCTCCTTTTCAAAAAGCAAAGAAGAAAACAAACAAACAAACAGATAAAAGGCACCAACATCCTAACATCCCTCCCAGGTCTCCTTTTCTCTGGCAGGGAAGTTTGCACCTAAGCTCCTCCTGCAGGCTTTAGTCCATCTCCATCAGGCAACCTCACTCTGATGATAATTCTGAATAAATGAGTAAACATCTTCTGTGAAGCCTGGTATAATGTCTCCCACATCTTCTCCAAGTAAGCAATACCTTAATAGCTTCCTTGCCCACTTTTAGAGAGAAATGGGTACCCAAGGTATTTGTTTTGCTTAGACATATAATCATTACCATGACAACCAGCTGTGATTTAGGATGAGCTACACACTGCTTTTCTTTAATGGGGTGGTAGGTGAGGAAATTTGGCATCGTGGGGTCTAAAAAAAGGCAATTCAGAAGTGTCCTTCTGCTGAGCCTGGAGTCCCCAACATTGAAATCAGAACGTGGGCTTCTCTCTGAGGGATTGGTATGCTATTCGCTTCGTCTTTGCCTGGAGACCCTCCTGTGGAGCCCTCTCCTCCTCTCCCATGCACAGATGTGGCTGCAAGCCCACCACCCGAAGACCCCTCTACTTCTCTCCTGTCTACAGATCACCTTCTCTGAATCCTATCCCTTTATTATTTTCTGGTTCATGCCTCTGTTTTGGGGTGCCTGGGGGCTAACATGGCTGAGATTTCTTATGAGAAGTTTGATACCATGCAGCTTCCGGATTTTGTATGTGACCAGAGTTTTCCCTTTCCTCCATGGTGGCTTTAATGCCTTCTCTTCACCCTCAGTTTTCTGAAATTTGCTGCTGAAGGGCTTTGGTATCAGGGGGTCCATTAATCTGGGAACTCATACCCTTTAATGCTGAGATATTGGTGTCAGTTCCTTGTGTGATAATTGTCTTCCCTCTAATCTCTCTCACTCGTTCTGGATCACCTGTTAGATGTTGGATCTCCTGGACTGATTTTTGAATTTTTAAATTGTTTTTCTCCTATTTTTCATTCTCATTCTTTTTGTCCTACTTTCCAGGGGAGTTCTTCAAGTTTACCTACCAACCCTCCAGTGCAATTTTCTCTCCCTCTTTTTAATTCCAAGGATTTAAAATTTATTTTCTGGAAGCTATTTTTTTAAAAAAAATACTTTAATGTTGTTGTTGTTGTTGTTTTTAGCAGCTACATTGTCTTTTCTTATTTCTCCAGGATAATTGTAGTGTTTTGAGATAGTTTGTTCTTCCTGAGTTGCTCCTCTCTGATCTGAGCTCCTTCCCCCTTTTTCTGTGTTTTGGGTCTCTATTTTTCTTACTGGATGCCCTGGCTGTGTGGAAGTGCCATTTTCTTGGGCCTGGTGTGTGGCAAGTGGGTGGAGGGTGGTCAGGGTGAAGGACATTTGGGGACACAGGCTCTTGATCTGGGGGCTCTTGATCTTTGGGGCTGTACTGTTTCATCAGTGAGGAATCCTCTGAGCTCCAGCCTGGCTTGTAAAAGCCAGGCTGCCGAGGTGCAGGAAGATGAGTGGGAGCAGGGGTCCTGGAGACTTCTACGTTCTACCTCAGTTCAGCACCTGGCACTTGATGAGGCTTTGTGTTCTGGAATTTAAAGCCATTCAGATCTGTTGCTCTGCTTTCCCATGCTGGGAAATGGGGGTGGTATCTATAGGGTCTGCCTGCTTCCTATGCAGACTTTCAGTCAATACTTCTATTTTTAGCCTGACTTGAAGCCTGCCTTCAGAAGCAGCTGGTATTTGCAGTACTTGAGACTTTCTGGAATCTGTACTGGGAACCGGCCAGCTCCCAGGCTTCCCCACTGCCCGCTTAGGTTTCAGCCTTTTCTTGCCTCCTAAGTCAGTTATTATTCACCCATCTGCTTCTCAGCAGTGAAAATCTTGATGCTGTTGCCTCCTCTCCATTTCTCTTTGTCTTGATTATATTTTAACAAAATCCCTTAGTCATTTTAGTGCAGTGCTGGGAGGAGGCAAGGTAAAGAATGCCTTGTCATGTGTGCCCAGCACTTTAGAGTTCGCACAGCCCATCCACATTCAGCCTCTCATTTTATCTTCCCCAAAGCCCAGTGGACCAGGCAGGAAAGGAGGTGTTCTCGCTTGTGTCTAACCAGAAATCCAAACATAACTCCTTAAGCAGCATCTAAACAGAAGTGAGCAAGACTTGGAAACAGAGGTGAGAGGTGGATTCACTACCATTTGCCCTGTTTCCCCATGCTCCCCACGTGGAATTTAATGAGAAGTGAAATGCCATTGACAGCTAGGCCCAGTGGGAAGGGGAATTTGGAATCAGGGCTGCTAGAAACAGCCTGGGTCCAGCGCACCTGCAGTAAAATTGCTTTGATGTAGTAACTGATGATGTGAAAATTAAAAGTTGAAAATCAAAGGCAAAGCCTGATGATGATGGAAGGCACTGAGGGAGGTTTTGGAACTTCCTCCTTCTCTTCTTAACTCTTGTTATTCATTTCATGCCTATCCTGTCTGCTTGTTAGCGTGCTAGTCAATGCATGCAGGTGCCTATGTGTACACACACACCCCTACGCATGAACATACATGTAACCCTGCACCTTTGTGTGCATATGCATATCCATCTGTGTCTGTGTGGACTTACATTTATGTGCATGTATGTGCATTTGTGTGTGTGTATGTGTTGGGCAAGAATGATAGTTTGTAAATTTCAACTTGATACATCAGAAAAGCAAAGGATACAGACTGTATTCAAGTATACCCATATTTATTTTATCTTAGGTTTTCTCTGAGTATTATCTGTAAAAATGAGATTTATGATGTCTATCATGTGAGGAGGTATGGAAAAATGCTTTGTAAAATGTATTTTATTATGCAAATGTCATTCATTATTCATTCATTCATTCATCTGAGATACTCTTACTGAGCATTTCCTAACAGGACTCCTGTCTAAAGAAATGCACGTTTTCTTGGGCGTAAAAACACAGGCACCTACAATATCCTGTGCAGACAGCCTGGAGGAGGACACAGAGGAGCATCAACCCCAGGGAGAGGAGAAAGAGGCACATAGAGTTCAAGGCTGGAAGTGAGAGTGTAAGGAGCTGATATTGGATGGGTAAATGGAGGTAGGAGGTCTGAGTTAAAATCCCTCTGGCAGAAGAACAGAAGTGCAAAGGTGCAGATGGGATGAGGGAGAGGGTGCTGGTGACATGCTGGGGAGTCTGTCTCAAGGGGGCCAGTGCTGGGCACCATGACACTCCAGTCCACTGTCTGCCCTCCTGCTGGGAACATTTGGGCAAGATCTGGGAGTCACCCACTCCGTGTTCACTTTCTTATCCACTCTTGAATTTAACAAGCATTTATTAAGCTCCCACACTAAGCTCTTTACAGGCTCTGCGGGCGCAGCAGTGGCCCTACCTGATGGAGCCCAGAGCCCCATGTGGGACCCCTGTTAACAGCCCCCCATCTGATTATACCCTGAAGACTCTGGCTGACTGTGAGGGTTCTTCCAGAACAATGTCACTGCAGAATTTTATGCTGTTTTTTCCCCTTCCAGGGGAATGTCTGCCAATGGCTTTTACGATGCTGAATAAAAAGCTTTTTTTCCCCTTTAGATATTTTTATTTCACCTTTAAAGGATGTACAGTAAGGGAGGGAACATCTCGATGAAATCTCTGCAGTAAATAACTCTTGGATCCTTTCTCATGCAAGTAAGGACAAAAGGACAAACCCATTGGAGTCGGCCTCCTCACCTTCCTCACCCTTGCGTGGCAGGGGCTCAGCAAACCTTCTGCTGCTCTGGTGGAAGGGTGGAGGGCTTTCTCTGTGGCCCCTGAGGTTTGTGAGTCCCAGCTCCTCTCCTCTCTGGGAACTGTGTGCACCATATGCTGTGCCAAGCACTTGACATTGGTGTGAGATGGTTGCGTACTCAGGACCCTGAATCTAGCCTGCCTGAATTTGGCTCCTGCTTTCTTTCCTCGGTCTCTGCAAAACCTTGGTCAATTTATTTGACCTCTCTCTACCTCTCCTTATCAGCAAAATGGGAATAACAGTGCTTACCTGCTAGAGTTGTGGGGATGAACACATGAATTCATGCAGGTTAAGCACAGAGAAGAATATCTGGGATTAGAAAAGTGTTAAGGAATGTTAGTTCTTTTATTATTGTTATTTACCTTTTTATCTGTAGAGCTGACCCTGTCTGTGTCTGTCTTATCTCTCAGTTGAAGCATGTCCAGCCCCTTGTTTGAGGCCCACCACGAGCCATCCAAGGCCCAAGGCTATTCAACCGGCAGGCAGGGAACAGTGGGGCTGAGGGACAAGTGTTCTTGAATAAGCAGTTCCCCAGAGCTTTGTGAAGTCCTGAAATTTCTGTGCCTGTGGCATCACCCTGAAGTGGAAGGCAGATCCAGGGTGGGTGGGTTGACTGCCCCAGGGCCAAGGTCGGCACTCAGCCATCTCAACTGACTCCTGGCCCCCCATCTCCTTCTTCCCTACGGGGAGACCCCAGAAGATTGATCCATCCATTTGGGGAACTCAGACTTGAGAGATGATCCTCCCCCTAGATCCAGGAGAGAGGAGGGGCCCATGGGCATCACCAGTGCAGATTCAAACACTTGAGTCTAAGCTGAGCTGTCCCTAGTGCAGGATGGGAGGTGGCAGGGGGTGGAGTCAACAATGACGCATGCCCCAGACCCTGTGGACTCAGAGGTGCTGGCTGCAATCCTTTCTCTCTCTCTCTCTCTCTCTCTCTCTCTCTCTCTCTCTCTCTCTCTCTCTCTATTTATTCATTTATTTATAAAGATTTATTTATTTATGCATACAAGCTGGGGTGTAGGCCAGAGGTCGGGGGTGGTGGTGAGAGGATTCACCAGAGACAGAGTGGGGAGTAGAACAGGCCAGGGAGGCCCTGCAGTCGTTTTAAATGAAGCTGTCAGCTGGGCTACCAGGGCACAGGGAGCAGACAGTGCAGAGATGGATCACGGGTGAATTGGTGGTGGGCTGCCCAAGGGGAATACAAAATGTAAAAGACACAAATAACAATAAAAAAAAAAAAATTAAAAAAAAAAAAAAAAAAAAGAACACAAGGGACCATGGAGATGGATCACGGGTGAATTGGTGGTGGGCTACCCAAGGGGAATACAAAATGTAAAAGACATAAATAACAATAAAAAAATATATTTAAAAAAAAAAAAAAACATAGAGTGTGTATATATTTATATATCTGTCTATCATGTATCTATTTACCTACCTATCTTTAAAAACAAGAGTTAATTCTGGTACCTTGCATGTTTTTTAACTTTATGTAAATGGTTTTATATTATAAACATATTTCTGCAACTGAAAAAAAAAATAAAATAAAATAAAATAGATAATGAGTCAGAGGCTGGGGTGGGGGTGCGAGAGCCTGGAGGTCAGCAGGACTGTGCTGGAGGAGCTCTGTTGGGAAGCAGCGGCATGGGCAGGTTCAATGCCACCCCACACAGGGCCTTCCCTGTGACCTTCTGGTCACTTCAGCAAGCCTATCCTCAGCATCGGCTCTGTGCCAGGAACTGAGCAAATGCTGGGAATGGAGACAGGAGGGGGCGCAGTGCCAGCCCTGGAGAGTCCAGTCTGAAAGTGGACACAGGCACAGTTACACCATGTTGTGATATTGACTATGAGAGAGTGGGTAAGAAGGCAGACTCTGGAACTTCATTTCCTGTATATAAATCTTGGCTCAGTTCCCTCCTGGTTTTAGGACTGGGCAAATTACTTACCTGCTCATTGCCTCAGCTTTCGGATCTGTAAAATGGGCTGGACTATAACAGAGTTAGAGTTGTGACTTTATTGCTATAGAGCAACCTCCCCCTCAAACTTAGTGGCATAAACCATTATCATTTTATCATGTGTTGGCATGTTCTGTGGCAGGAAATTTGGACAGGGCTTGGTTAGGGATGGCTGCCTCTGCTCTATGACGTCTCTGGCCTCAGCTGCAACACTTGAATGTCTAGGGGTGATGTGAACCATGGGGCTAAAATCATCTGGAGCCTTCTCACTCACATGTGTGACTCCAAGGCTGGGCTCAGATGGGACTGAACCCACTCAGAGCCTGGTGGGTCCTCACCCTGGGAGAAAATGGAGGGAGAGCAAGAGGCCAAGGTAGAAGCCACTTTGTCTCATAACCCTGGCTCTGCTGCATTCTATTGGTCAAGGCATTCATAAAAGCCATCTGAGATTAAGAGGAGGGGACAGTGTTAAAAGTGTCACTCTACTCCTTATTTGGTAATTAAATCAAATTAGACATGTTGGACAACCCCTGGCGTGTAGTAAGCACCCATAAGTGTTAAGTATTATTTCAATTAGTGCTGTTGAGGGAGGAGGTGGTTAAGGAAAGTCTTCTGAGTAAAGGTGATATTTGACTAGGGTTCTGAAGGATGAATAGGAGTTTGCTATGCACCACCACCACAATTTAGGTAAAGAAAGCAGCTTAAGCACTGTCAAGGAATGTTTGAAACAATGATGTGTTCAGGGAATCCATGAGTAATTTGGGTTGCAGCAATGCGCACAAGGAAGAGCGAGACTGAGGTTAGGTTACACTGGAGGGGTGGCAGGGTAATGGGAATAGTGTTCTGTGAGCCCAATTGAGATGTCCAGATTTTGTCCTGACAGTATCAGGGCGCCACAGAGGATTTCAAGCAGGGGAGTGACATGGTTGTGCTGATGGAAAAATCATTCTGACAGCATTGAGGAGGATGGGTTGGAAGGATGAAAGTGGAGTCTGGGGACTAGTAAGGAGGCCATTCAGAAAGAGACAAGGAGGACTAGGGGAATAGCAATAAGAATGAAGGGAGGGAGATAGATGCAGAGTCATTTTAGTTATTTATTTTTTCATAATCCATGTAGAATTTTTTTTAATTTCTATATGTATATATGTATCACGTCACTATTCATTTTTGCACAGTTTGCTTTCTCCTCTCAAGTATAGTCCCCATAAAATTTCCACCACCAAGTCACCTGTGAACCATCACCACAGTCTCTTGCGCTCTCCCCTCCCCTGTTTCCATCCCTCTCCCTCCTCCTCCCCTGCCCAATGTCTCCGATTTATAGTTGCCTGCTAGTTTTGTCTTTTTTTTCTTCTCCCCTGATCTGGATAGCAGAGGTGGGAGGAGAGGGAGTGAGCCCCGGAGGTGCAGGTCTGCAGCAGGCGCAGCAGGCCGATGCGGGAGGGCAATTTCCAAGCAGGGACAGGGTATGTGGCCAGAACTTGTTCCCCTCTGGGCCACGCCTGAACCTGCTGCCTTGCTGGAGGAGGCCTTCACTCACATCTCTGAATCCGTCCTAACTGACTCGGGCCACACTGCTTGGAGTCTGGTGGCTCTGGAGTCGGGGGAGAAAGAAGAGAATATGTCCTCTTGAGAGCAAGGGTAGTATCTTTTCCCTCTATGTGCCCAAGGCTTGTGAAGCCCCTCCTCAGAAAGGAGAGGCCCCTCTCCTCAGCCTTGCC
Source organism: Scalopus aquaticus (assembly GCA_004024925.1). Lineage (NCBI taxonomy): Eukaryota > Metazoa > Chordata > Mammalia > Eulipotyphla > Talpidae > Scalopus > Scalopus aquaticus. The sequence goes on along the minus strand of PVIJ01002844.1, from coordinate 61,477 downwards.
GGGGCAGAGGGCCCCATATTGGTGATCTCGTCTGTGGGTGACTTGGGGCCACAGAATGTTAGATTGGCAAAGGTGGTCTCAAGTCTAGCATGAGGCGGGACTGGGTTTGAGTCCTGGCTCCACCTCTTCCTGGCAGTGTGGACAGGATGCTGTGTAGAATGGAGGCTTTACTGCCCCCTCCCCCTCTGCTGACTGAGGGCTAAATGGGATCATAGATGGGAAGGAGTTTAACAGAGGTTGTTAAACCTTAACTGGAAGAGAAATCTGAGGCTGAGTAGAAAGGTGTATTAGTCAGGATTTTCCAAAGAAACAGAACCAGTGGGATCTATACACATTTAATAGTATAGACATATATATGTATAATAAGATGTACATGTAGCACATGTGCAATAGGATAAATGTTATATATAATAGGATATTGTATGTACATATAATGTAGTTATATGTATGTCATGTATTTATATATTACATGTATTAAAATTATATATAAATTTAAAATTATATATTTATATATAATTAATGTAGTTATGGGTATAACTTCATTATATATACATATAATATCCTATTGTAAGGAATTGACTCGTGATTTATGGAGGCTGAGATGTCTAAGACCTATAGTTGGCAAACTAGAGACCCAAGAGAGCTGGTGGGGTGAGAAATGCAGGGTGGGAGAATGATGCCCAGCTCAGCAGTCAGGCACAGTAAATTCCCCCTTACCTCACCTTTCTGTCCTGTTCAGCCTCCAGTGGACTGGATGTGACCCCCATCTTGGGGAGGGGACTCTGCTTTCTTCACATGCCAATCTCATTCAGAAACACCCTCATAGACACCCAGCATGATGTTTAAGCAAAGATCTGCAGGGCCCAGGCCTGCAGATTAACCCAGCAGATCAGTGGCAGACTGAGGTGGGGATGGAGAGTAAAGAGCAGAGATTTCTGCTGGTGTTGCTAAACCAGGGCAGAGACCTGAACCACCCTAAAGAGTGTGCTCATCTGCAGCCTGTGGGCCTGGTTCCTGTTATGGCTCTGCCACTTCGTTGTGAGTGACCCTGTGTAGTCACTGCTGGGGCCTTAGTCTTCTCCTGTGTGTAAAGGTGTTTTGTGATTCTATGATTTGTTGTGTGACAGCATGCTGAGGGGGCTCGGGGCAGGAGACTAACATTTAGCAGAGAGAATAGTGGAGAGGTCAAGATGGGGGTGCTGGAGCTCTGTGACCTCACAGGAGTGATTTACCCTCTCTGCACTTTAGCTTCCTCATCAGCAAATATGGACCCAATGTGATGATGCATCTAAGTGTGGAGCATGGTGTGGAGTACGTGCAAATCCTCCAAGAGTATTTGGTTAGTGTTTGTTGCAAGCCTACTATGCCATGCATTTTCTTTACACAAAATCCTTAGCTCATCAAATCAACCAAACAGTCCCAAGAGGTGGTATAGCAGAGGCAAGAAGGCATGCTCCCCAGACTACTTCCTGTTCCTCCTGGACACTGTGAACTACACTTCCCAGCCTTCCCTGCAGTAGGGCCATGTGACCCTGATATGGCCAATGGAATGCAGGTGATGTAATGTACACTGATGCTTTCAGGCTGGCCCACAAACCTCCTGTTTGACGACCCCTGTGTTCTCTTTCCTCCTCTATTGGCTAGCTGCAGTGGTTCTCAAACAGGGTGATTTTGCTCCCCCGCCCCCTGGGGAGATGACAATATATAGAGATATTTTTCATTGTCACAACTTGGGGGAATGCTACTGATTTCCAGTTTGTAGAGGCCAGGGATGCTGGCTGCTTAGCATATCATAATGCAGGGTGCCATTTCTCACAATAAAGGATTATCCAGCTCAAATGTCAATAGTGCTGAGACTGAGAAAGCCTGATGGAGAAGGTCCCAGAGCCCTAGGGTGGTCTAAAAAGAAGAGCCTGGGTCCTTGAATGAATGTATGGAGCACAGTTGTCCTTGTCCCCACCCTCCTCTATTACTAGACAATGAGCAAAAATAATGTCTTTAAATCACTCCATTTGGGGGATTATTTATTAGAACTATTGACCTGCCTTAGCCAATGCAGATTGTAATCATTACACCATTACATTGATGAGGCAACAGAGACACAAGATCACAGAACTTGTAAGTGACAAAGTGTGAGTTTGTGTCCAGGTTTGACCAGCTCAGAAAACTGCGCTTGCTTCGGAAGCACGCAGCTTCTTTTTGGCTCCTGCTTCAAAGGAGAAACCTCATCATTTTTGTCCCCACTATCTGCATCCCCTGGGGAATGTTAGGCAAAGGTATCTGCAGAATAAATCACTAGTTGCTGTCAGGGGTCCCCTGATCTGAGGCCTCCTGTTGTTGGGTGGAGCATGCACTCCAGAGTAGGCTGGCTGTGTCCCTCCCAGCCCGGGCTGGTTATCTGTGACAATGGTCCCTCTTAATATGGGCTGGTACATCCCTTCTGCCCTCTAGCCTGAGCCCACTGCCCCTGTAGGAAGCCTCTCCCATCACACTCAGCTCTACTGAGCCATCTCCCACCTTCTCCAGGTTTGAATTTCCGGGAGGTGTCTAGAGGCATCTCGGCTCCTTGTTAATTTCCTGACTTGGCTTCCAGGAAGGCAGAGGGCTCAGAGATGGCTGCCTGGAGCGATGAGGCGATAGTGATGTCTGCTCTGGCTTCCTGCTTGTCCTTATAAGGGGGCACCACTGCCGATCAGCCCACCTCAGGGCCCCTCCCCTTGAAATCCTGTCTTGCAGAGGGAATTGAGGGTGGGTCCTGGTAAGTCTAGCTGCAGGTGGGCTGCAGAGCCTCTTTAGGGAGAAGGTTCTGTGTCCAAGCCTCCCAGAAGCGTGCCTCTGAGTCTGAGTGTGTGTTGTGGTGTGTTTTCCTACACCTGTGGTCCCATGAGCTGCAAACAGGTCATTTGGCACAAAGGATTTTCTTGTATCCATAGCACCTTTCAATGCATTTCAGGCAGGGAGCCCCTCCTTTATTCATGAGACTTACAAGGGATAATTCAAACCTGTTCCAGTATACTGATGGGCAGGGAAGTCCTTTTTCTGGTTTGCTCCAAGTCCCTCTTGTTGTAGTCTAGGTTCAAGCTCTCTATTTTGTGGAATTAGGTGAAATCTTTATGTTCCCTTGATGTAAACACTTCAAATACCCTGAAAACAAAAATTTTGCTTCTCCCTCAAAATAGTTCCCTGATTCTCTCTTTCAGACCAAGGAAACCCTTCTAACCACTTTTCGGATATAAGGATGACTGCTAGGGAAAATTACAGTAGGAAAAATGTGCCTGCAAGGTTTCTTTCCTTTGCTGAGGTTCTCTCTTCCTTTAAAATTCACCCCACTACAGAACATGTACAAGCTTTGAGACCAGGCAGATGTGCATTCCAACTCTTGCATGTTCATTTATGCACTGGCCAACCTCAGCCAAGTTATTTAACCTCTCTGAGCAAGGCCCAGTTCCAGCACTTTGCACTGAGCAAATGCAGAACAGATGCTCCGGGATGCTTTATTTCTCTCCCTTGCTCTCCATTTCATCTCTACCCACCAACTCTGATAATCAGGTGTCCCTGCTCTCCACTCCACCTCTTCCTGACTTTCTCTAGCCCTTGGCTGTTGCCTGAGAAGGATCAGAGGTGCTCACATTCCATGCTGAACCTGACCAGCTGTGTCGGGTTTGGCGTGGGTCAAGTGCACGGGGGAAATTAAGTGGTCTCGGTGGAGTCCCAGGCACCAGCCACAGGGCAAGTAAAGGAGATGGCTTGGCCGTTGCCTGTGTCCCTGGAGTCTGCTTTCCGGCCCCAGAGGCTGAGTCACTCTCGCGCCTCCTACGTGGGTCTCCACCGGCCTGACGCTTCCTCTGCTAAAGCTCTAACCACAGCCCTCCCTGTCATCAGTATGTGGTTTCACCTAGGGCCACTTGATTCCCCTAGGGTGACTTGGTGCCCCAGGTTTCTTAGAATCCTAGGGTATTGTAGCTTTTTTCCAGATGGGGAAAGGAAGCTCAGCAAGGGACCATGTGCTACCCCAGGCCTTCGTCAACATGGGCTGAGGCCCAAGTATCCTGACTCTGAGTCCAGGGTTAGTGTTAGTTAGAAGTGGAGCCCAGCTGGGCCTCTGTTCCCTGGGAGCCAAGGTCTTCGCTGGACACAGCAGGGCATGTCTAAAGGGCTGCTTCTCTCTGTTTCAGGAGGAGAAAGGAGAAGACCCGGGTTTCCCTGAGCAGACTAGACCTCAGAAGGATCCAGCTCTTTTTCCTGAAGGCCCCATACCATTAAGTTCTTATATTTGCCCACAGCCTTTCAAATTGGCTACTGCCACTGCTGTCAGGGTGTTATATAAATCCCCACAGAGATAGGAGCAGTGGGGGTGGGGTAGGGGATGAAGGAAGAGAGAGGGAGAGAGAGTAGGACAGAGAGGTACATTCAAACACAGAGAGATAGACATGGAGAAAGCCAGTGAAGCAGAGAGATGGAGAAGTAACAGAGACTGATAAAAGAGAGAAGATGAGGAAGGAATGAATGGAAAGGTCACAAAGAGATGGACAGAGTGAAGCAGAGAAAGGGAAACAGATACTCAAAGAGGCAGAGAGGTGGAGAAGGAGCATGCAGACAGACAGACAGACAGACACACACACACACACACACACCCGCACGCACAGTCCAAATTAGAGAGAAATAAAACTTAAACTGATTAAGGAAAAGGAGAGACTCTAAAAAGTAGACATAAAACTTGCAAGAATTGAGTTTTCCTTTGGTAAAATTTAGAGTTTTAAACAGGTTTGCAAGTGAAGAGGTAAAAGGGGTGTTTATTCTCAGCATCATGAATTAATAATCAGTTTGGATGGAGGGAAGTTGAGGGACCAGACAAATGATTGCATAGATGTTTACATTTCACACAAATGTGAGCTTTGCAAAAGCCTTGTGTGTGAGTTGGGATGATCACTGGCAGTTTAAAGGTGGGGAAACGGAAGGTTAACAAGTTCCCAAGGTTCCCAGCTGGTAAACATTGGCCCCTGGTGGGGCCTCCCTAACCAGCTTGGCCTCCATTGCTCAGTGATCTCAACAGAATCTGGCACCTTCTTGGGGTGTTCAGGAGGCTGGTTCCAGGTGCCAGGAACATACTGAGATGTTCTGGATTCTGCGCTAGTACATCTTACTCTGGGGTGGAGGTGAAGGGCAGTGGGAATTCAGTGAATTCATCATTTCTATCAGCCACTGTGGATGGAAACTTGCCTCCTTTCTGTGAGTCAGAAGTCTCGCTGAGTTAGCTGGAGCCTTGAGTGTGCAGAATGCACCGTGGGCCTCATGTCTACCTGGCAGTGACGTGACAGCTGCCTTTATCTGAGATGAGATGTCCTGTGGCTCCGAGGGCAAGCAGGGACTTAGAGGAGAAGAAATTTTCCTTCTTCCCTCCCTCCCTCCCACCCTCTTCCCTCATATTCATTTTTCAAATGTTCAATATGTGTCAGACAACTGTTTTAGGTCCTGAGGAATACAGCATTGAACAAAATCAATAATAATAATAAAAAAAACAGCCCCAAATTCCTGACTTCAAGGAATTGACATTTTAGAGGGGGAGCAAAGTAAGTTTGGGAATAGCTTTATTAATGATGATGTATATTATGAAGGAAAAGGGAAAGCTGGAAGGGAGATTGGGGGTTTTGGTGGGACAGTTTGAAGGGGATAGCTGGGGTAGGCTAGCAGATGACATCTGAGTAAAGATCTGAAAGAAGAGAGAAGCATGTGAAGATCTGTGTATGTGCAAAGGTCCTCAGGCAGGAGCAGGACTGGAAGGCGTGAGGAATAGCAAGGAGGCCAGTGTGGCTGGAGCAGAAAGGGTGCAGGGGAGAGTGGTAGGTGATGATAACAAGAAGCAGAGGAGGTTGTCCCTGGCAGGCCATTGTGACTTTGGCTTTCACCCCAAGAGAGATGGAGTCATTGGAGGGTTTGCACAGAGCACTGCCTTGGCTCTGACTTAGATTTTAACAGGGTGACTCGCTCCAATGACTGGGTTGAACCCCGTGTAATGGGGCCATGAGCCGAAGCGGGGAGACAAATTTTTTTTAACATTATCAAGGTTCCAGGAGGGTCCAAGATGAAAAAGCACAGTTCCTGCTTCCAAAGAGAGTTGTACTTAGCAGAAGATGTGGGAGTCATGGGGACGGGTGACCTTCACTTCCACACTATAGGGCCCAGAGGGAAGAAAGGACTGAACTTGCAATGCAAGCTTCTAAATTCCACATAGGAAGGAGGGTGAGAAACGCAATTTCGTGAAGTATTAGGTGCTGAATACTGTTCATACCAATACAATTTAATTTAAATCATCACACCAGCTTATGAGGTATTTTTCCCTTTTTATAGACAAGGCCCCTGAGGCTCACAATAGTTAAAGAGCTTGACTGAGCTTATGCAGAATGGTGGGAGCTTCGGTACCCAAGGGAACCCTGGCTTGGAAAGCCCCGCTATTTTCTCTGAGCCCCATGCTTCATCCAGATACCCCCTCTCTCCTCCCCACATCTGAGAAACCCCGGGGCCCACTGGCTCCTGGAAGTCTCTTGGTTCCCATCATTCCTCTTCCTTGTCTCCACTACCACCAGGGAACAGGCCAGAACTCTCTCTCTCTCTCTCTCCCCAGGATTGCTATCGTGGCTTGCTAACAGGTCTCTTATGTTCACACTTGCTCTGCCCTGCAGCCAGAGTTGGCTTTTAAAGATGCTCATCTGCTCCTGTTCCTCTCTTGTTTAGACCCTTTAGTTGTTCCAGTCACTCAAGGTGAAGCATCAACCCCTCACCATGTGGTCAGGGCCCTATACACAGCAAGCCTGGACTGGCCCTCTGGCCCATCTGCAGGGGCCCTGCCCTGGGGCCTTTCTTTAGTGCTTGGGTGAGCAAGTCAAGCATCTGTCTACTCCTGGGGCCCTCCTTCCCAGTCCTTGTAGGCAACCCTCACTTACCTTTCAGGGCTGAGACACCAAGCCCTGGATGAGGTCAGCCTCCCGACCTCATGCCTTCTATAGTGCTGTTTATCCTGGCGCAGAGACTGGAAGGCAGAAGGATGGAAAGGGGCCTATGGAGGGTGGAGCAGGACAGTAGGCATCAGGGGTATGGACAGGTCAGGAATTGGCGCTCCGATAGCCATGGGGCAGACTGGGCTCCAGGGCAAGTGGCCAGGGGCATGTCACAGTGAGTTGTGGACAGTGCCTGGGCTCTGGGGCCCACCTCAAGACAGTGAGAAACTCTTGCTCTGCTGGTCCCCTTTTTGTCTTCCTCTCCAGTACCCCCCAGAGGGTCAGGGGGAAAAGCGAGGGGGGTAGAACCCTGAGAAAGTGAGATGTTTGTTCTGCAGCACATAGCTGGGCTTGAATTTGGACAGATCATTGGTATTCAGTTCAGACTCCAAAAATTTCCCATCAAATCACCGGCTCTCCGAGCGCTTTTTGTGCAGGCCCTTCCCAGCAGCTGGAGAAATGGAAAGATTCCCCCCAGCCTGGGGTCTGGCCTCCACTGCCTCTCTGCCATAGTGGGGGGGGGACTGGGCCATTCCCAACCCTCACTTCCCTTGACACTCACTCTCCCACTGGCCCCAGGGTGCCCAGCTCTCCCTTGGGACTGGTAGACACTTTGTGTCCAGAGTAACGAGGCTGAATGTTAGTGGGGCTGGCTGGGCTGTCACTAGTGAAGGCACTGGGTGATGTCAACGGGGAACCACTTTTGAGAAGCAGTCAGGAATGCCTCACCCCTCCTCTCAGGAGTCTCACCCTCAAAATAGTCATGGAAATGAAGTGCGACCCCGTCTCCTGGTTTAAGAATAATAAGATCTCAGGGCAAATGAAATCAGGAAGGAAGCTCAAAAGAAGTGTGACTTGCTTTTCTTCCTTTTTATTCTCTTATGTACAAGGCCCACAGGTTTCTGGGTTTTAAAGACACATACGTGCTCAGATTTAATTCTAGAAAGTGAAGATGTCTTGATGATGAGGGCAGGGAGGGTAACAATAGCTGTAGGTCATTAGGAAGATCAAGGTTTTTTTTCTGACCTGGTCTCATGCACTTTGGTTTTGCCGGTACTTTGTTGGAGAAGATCTAGTGGAACATAATGCTTATTATTGCTCATTTACCCAGGAGGGATAATTCTAGTTGGTGCTGGCTTCTTGTAGCAAGGCGTGAGAGTGGCACAGTGGGAAAGTCACAGGCCAGGAGTTAGGAGACTGGATTTTGCCCTGAGGAGCTATGTGACCCCAGGTCCTCACTGGTCCCTCTGTTTGAAGGCTAGATTGGACCAGAGGACCACAGGCCCCTAGCTCCTCTGACAGTTCAGTGTGGCAGATGGATGTGGCCAGGCTCTTTGGAAGGTAGCTCTGGATTCCATGGGGGGGGGGGGGTGAGGTCCTCAGCTGCCACTAGGCCCTGCATTTCTGATGTTGTCTTATGCTGGGAGACTGCAGGCCAGCCTTGCCTCGCCTGGCTCATGCTCAGCCTGGGCATCCTGGGTGAGGAGTTGACCCTAATCCATTTCGCACTCTCTCCTGGGAATTTTCCTCCAATACAGCAGTGGCCTCCTTGAGTCTCAGCTCCTCCAGGGCCAGGACCACTTCATTTGGCAGATGTGAAGCTGCTGAACTCTGTGTTTTTCTCACTGACCCCTGGCCAGAGATAAGTGTGCAGACAGAGGGAAACATTGGCTTTGAAGAAAGATGCTTCTTTCCTAGACCTGAGTATCCTTGCTTAGTGGTGGGGATGACTTCCTTTAGGGGGAAAAGGGATGCCGGCCCTGCCCATTCACCCAGGGGTGGTGGTAGGAACCAGCACCAGGGGCACCAGTTCTGGCTGTGTTCTAACTCAATCTGAGCATCCTTCTTTCTCTCTGGGCTTCAGTTTACCTATCTATAAAATGAGGGCATTGGGCAATGTCAGTTTCCTAAATGATGGTTGATGGGCTCCTCCACTAGAGCCAGCTAGCTGCCTATTAAAAATCCAGAGGATCTGTGCCCTCTCTAGACCTTCAGCATCCAGCCACCTGGGCAAGAGCCTGGGAAACTTTTTTAGCTAATTCCACCAGATGGTCGCCATGCACTTGACGTCTGACCGCAACTGGAGTAGAGGACCCCTGAGGACCCTCTGATGTTAGTGCTGTCCCTGATCCCAGTCTATCTCCCTCTTGCTTTGGTGCCCGATTGAGTGCTTGGTGCCAGGTGCAAATGTTATGGCATGTGGAGCCCTGCAGGAGGCCCTCGGGGGGTCTAACTCAGAGGAGGGATTACTCAGAAGGAAGTAGTGACGTCTTAAGGAGATGCAGCTGCAGGGGAGAGGGACTGGCCTTGTTCTGTGTGTCCCCAGAGGCAGTCACTGGGGGTGAAAAGCACTTCCTAACAATCAGCCCGCCCTCTGTGGCGATGAGCACCTGTGAGCAGGTTTTCTGTTGATGTTGCTTAGTCACTTGGGGAAAATGTGGCCAAAGTGGAACCTCAAGCAGCAGGTGGGTTTGAAGACAGTTTTGAGAGTTGCTTTCAAGTCAACCTTGCTAGGTTTCCATAAAGTTCAGGCAGCTTTGCCTATGTAGGAAGTAAAGCAACGTATGCACTCAGGCACACACAAGTGCACTCATACAAAGACTCTTGTGAGCAAAGCTTCAGTTAGATGTGAACTTGTATATGTAAGGACACATATGCCCACATGATCCACAGGCAGATTCCCATATGTAGTAAGAGCATGCAGGCGTGCAGATGTGACTACATACATAAACACACATGGACACGAGTGTGGGTCACACACTGTCTCAGCCCCTCTGTCCTGGTGGCTCATTCTCTTTTCCACTGGCCTCCCTGGACAGCTTCTGGACTGGTCTCTGGAGTCAGCACCTTGTTTAATTTCCATTAGCTCTCCTATTTCCAGCACCAAATTAAAAGTGTGACCAAAAGTTAATTATTTTAATTCAATTTGGCCCTAATGTGGTGCGTGTGGTGATGGGAGGCTCGGGGAGGTGAGAAGGGGCTGGGGCAGGAGCCAGAGACCTCAGGATTTAATACATCTTAATGACTCTTACAGCATAATGCCCCAAACCTTTTTTCTCTGCCTCTTCCCCCTCCAGCACTCCCCCAGGCCCAAACTCCAGATTCCTAGAAATCTCAAGGTGCTTTTGAAAACCTGGTTCTAAGAGGTCTTTGAGGAGGCAGCAGGCTTCTTTCTGGAGGCCAGAGCAGAGATGGAAAGGCGTGTGTGTGTGTGTGTGTGTGTGTGTGTGTGTGTGTGTGTGTGTCGGGTGGGAGTAGCATTAGCAAAGACTGAGGTTGAAAACTAGTCTCCATTCCCATTCATAGAACTCAAGTGGAGAGGTTCTATTTGATGTGTGTGTGTGTGTGTGTGTGTGTGTGTGTGTGTACACATGTGTATGCTTATGGAGAACACAGTTCAGACTCTCGTGTCACAAAGCCCCTGGAGAGCCAAGTCAGAGTTTTTCTCAGGAGAATGTGCTGTGTCATCTTTGCACACAGCTGAGAGAAATGAAGACTATTGCCTTTTTCTGGACACTTGGGAGCAAACAGCCCTCCTCCCCTGCAAGTTTAATTGCTTTCCAGATCTGTCTGTTCCTGCCTTCACAACTTCACACCCCAGAGTGTTTATTTCCCGTTGCTCCCCCCACACCATGCCCCCAGGTTCAAAATATAGATTAGGGAGCTAAAATCCAACTTTATTTAGAACCAGATCTTCCCCAAACATTGAGTCTGATCTCCATATTTGAACACGGGCCCCATCGATGCTGGGGGCAGGGAAGTTAGGTTGGATCTGAGGGGAAATTAGGATTCATGTCCCGAGGACTTTCTGCCTCACAGGAGAGTCAACTCTGGCTGGGGAAGTGGCAGCATCTTAGTTGGGGATGACAGATCACAAAATCATAGAATCTAAGGTCTTAAGTAGCTTAAAATAAGAGTTGAGGTTGAGCCACTGGTGTTGCTCGAGTGGCTTCTACAACAGCCCCACCCATTTGTCCAGCCCTGGTGAGAGATGCTCCCTCTGTCAGAAGGTGTCCTGTCCCATCTCCCTGACCTGTGTCCCTGTAACTTTCCTCCCATTGGTCCTGGGGCTGCTCTCTGGGGTCATGCAGGACCACTCTGCCCCATGAGCAAAAGTATTTGAGGGTAATGTTTGATGTTCTTCCCTGAACCTCCTCTTCTCCAGGCCAATGACTCTACAATTGTCCATCTAGGGGGCTTCAGGTCCACCCGTGCATCAGTCGGGAGAGGGCAACTATTCTCACCTTCCAGGCTCACATCTCTGGCTTCACTCACATCACAGGAGTTGGCTTCTCACTCATGCAACTAATGACGCAGAGCAGACCTGCAACAGGTGGCCTTCTGTGCAGAAATTCCACATCCCAATCTACTTCCATCACGGGATCTGGCCCTTCTACCCCCTGCAGGGTCTTTGAGTGCTCTCCATTTAGCTAGTGAGCGGGAAAGACAGAGCGTGGAGGGTGGCCTGGTTTTATGGCTCACGTCTGCAAGTGGTGCATGCCACTCTTGCTCACACCTCACTGCACAGGGAGGCTGGAAATACAGCCCAGTGGTGTGTGTATAAGCCGAAACGGGCAACGGTTTAGCGAACTAACCAGTTGCTATCGTAACATCCTCAGGTTACCTTCTCTAAACAGGCTCCAGCCTGTCTGTGCCCCTCTTAAGAGTAACACGCTCAGAAATTAAAAAAAAAAAAAGGAGTGGGGGATGGGCAACATGTAGCTCCACCAGGCAGTAAAGAGAGTGCCCCATTTCCTGAGCATCTAGTATGCTTCAAACAGTGCTCTGCTAAAGCCTGTTTAAAATTGCTCCAGAAAGCCAATCCTGCACATCTCTTCCCAGCTTATCCTCAGTGATGTCACATTGTAACTGGAGACCAGCCACGATGGGCACATTACATCAAAGAAATGAGCACAGGCTATGCACCATGGCTACTCCTCTGCCCAGCCTGGTGCCAGCACCTGACATTGACTTTATCTGACATGCTGCAGGGGCCTCTCAAAAGTCCTGTGAGTTACGTTATTGTTTCTTTTTAATAGTTTAAGTAATTGAGGTCATGGGGCTGGCCTGGCCCACAGAGAGCTCACACAAGACAGAGTTGGGATTCGACTCAACTCTGCTCCAAAGCCTGCACAGAGTGGGTGGAAGCTAACCCTGTTCTGGACATATCCATTCTCAATATTTCAATCAGATGGCTTTAGGATCGGATGAGAGGGGCCCTATCCTATATCAGCTGCAGGTCCAGGCAGGATGCTCTGTCTCCTCTGAACTGGCAGCTCTTCAAGGCTGGGACCAGGTCTGTCTTTGCTCAGGAAAGTATCTGGCATGCTTGCAGGGGCTATAGGAATATCCATTTAATCAGGCCTGGTGGACCCTACCCTAGGAAACACCAGTCTGTGAGGGAGAATTGACTTTCCCCTGACATAGCTCCCCAATCTAGTGGGGGAAGCAGAGTCTCTCATGGGGGCATCCTGATGTGGAAAGGGAAAAAGGTCTCCACCCACAGAAGCCCAAGTCTGAAGACATGAGGAGTCTTATTCTGTGTCCTTGGGGAGCTTGGTGTAATTTGGGGAGACAGGGTTCTCCCCACAAGAAACTCCTAATTGATGGGAAAGGATTTATCTCGCCACTGTGTATTGGTGGCAGTGGGGAAGTTTGTTTGGAATTACGGGGATGAAAGTTGCTAATTTGCAGGGGATGCTAATGGTATCCTCCACCCCAATAGCCAAGAGCTGCTTTTGTACTATATCTTCCTTAACAGGACCCAGGGATGTGGAGGCAGGATGGAGGAGATAAATGTTCCACAAAAGAGATGGCTGATGCCTCTCTTCTGTCCCCTGGAGACTGAACCTTCATTCTTCTGGTTCATGGGTGCATATCCCAGAGTTAGGGCTGGGAGGGGGTGGGCCTGGGCCCATGGATGCTGAGCCAAAGAGGGGTGCTGGGCCTCCAGATGCTCCTGCTGGCATCCCTGCAATTCTGCGTAGCAGGTGCTGGGGTGTAATCATTAGGGGCACTGATCTGTAGCATGCAGTAGGAGGAGAAGAAGGAAAATTGAGTTTTGTTCTTAATCCAATTAGGAAAAATACCAGGGATGGCGGGTTTGTATGTTTGTTACTTACTGGCTTGTTCAGACATTCATCTCAGCATCCACTCGGCTGCATCACCGAGGGAAGCTGCAGACACAGGAGTGAGTTAGCAGCCCGTGGGGCTGTTGGGTGGATCAGGGAGGAGGGTGAGTGGCACTTCACAGTGGGCACCTCTGGGATGGATGAGAGGTGACCCAAATGTCCCAACTGGTCTGCAAACTGGACAGTGGTTTCTAGATCCCTTACCAAGAAGATGGAATTTGGCAGAGATTTTCTATGCCTTTGATGGTTGGGCTGGACTTATGTTGTCTGGTCATCTTTTCTCTTTCTTCCTTCTTTTCTTCCTCTTCTTCATTTGCTAGGAGTTATGAAGATGGTGAGGAGTGGAGAGAAATTCCCATAAAGGAATTTAGCATGAGCAAAATCAAGAAGAGGGAGAAGGCAAGGGAATGGAGCATCTTAGCTGGAGGAGAGCTGGGTGAGAGAACGCTAGGGGGCGAGGCTGGAGCAATTATGAAGGGCCTGGCATGTCATTCTGGGAAGTCCTTGTAGTCAGGTGTGTGCCTGGTTCATTGGTGCAGCTCCTGCATCTAGAACAGTGCCCAGCCCATGGTAGGTACTCAGTAAATATTTGCTGAGTAAATGAATGATATTGTCCTCCAGACAACACAGAATCGGAACTTCATCCAGCTGAAGGTGGTTGATGGGGAGGATGACATGACTCAGACATTTATTAAGTATCAGGCTCAGTTTCTATAGGAGAAAAAGAACTGGAGTAAGAGGTCCTTGATGTAGACCCCTTACCCACTCACTAAATGAGGTAAGTGGAGAGCTAATTCACTCATGAATGAAGGACTCTAAGGCAACTTATGTGAGAAATAGCACAAACTTACTTAGGGGCTCCAAAGTAAGGAACATGCAGTTGTGGTATTAATTAGGGGAAGAGTCTTGGGGATGGTGGCTTTATTTGGGTTGGTAGAGAAGAGCTGGGAGGCATTCCTGGCAAGGGTATAAGCCAGAAAAAAATGCAGCGAGTAATGGATGTTTATTGGGAGGGGACAACGAAGGAACTCTCTCATCAGAGGAATCTTTCTTTTTCAGATCAGCAAACTGAGACACAGAAAGGGTAAGTAGAAGCCCAAATTCACACAGTAAATACTAAGAGGATCAGAACATTCTGACTTCCAGTCACCAGCTCCCCTTTTACAGCTCCCCTTTCCATTTCACCAGCAACCCTTTCATATAGGACCCAGAGTAGAAATTTAACAAACTTAGGTACAATATGTCAAGGAAGGATTAAAAATCCCCAATTTTTGTTACCCTCTCTGGGCATTTGCATCATTCTAAATGTCTTGCAATTTTAAAAGTGTTTCCCTTTGGGACAGTAGAAAGATACTAGTCATCCTAGGGGATGGGAAGGAGAATGGTGTGTGTGTGTGTGTGTGTGTGTGTGTGTGTGTGTGTGTGTGTGTGCATGCACACGCGAGTGTATGTTTCTGTGATGGAGAGACAGAGATGGAGACATGGCTTGCTTCGGTGCAGAATTCCATATGAGAACCCTGGGCACCTGTCTACTAGACTATGACCTTGACCATGAAGGTAGATAGTCTCTGCACAGGGCAGACAGCTCACTTGTTCCCACTCTGGGATTTGGGACTTGGGCCTGAGCACTTTATTTGACCTGCTAATCTTTTCTTCTTTTGTGGTCAAAGTCCTCCCCATAATGATGGCTTTGGGGAAAATTTTGCTTTTCCTTCAATTGACTCCCCGCTGGCTGAGACTTTATAGTGTCAACATCAAGTTTCTCAGGCCGATTCTGGCTTTGTTTCTGGGACCTCTGCTGTTTAAAAAGAAAAAGAACAAAGTTGTTCTTTTACTTCCAGGGAATGAGTGCAATTCACCAGTACCTCCAGAAAGATAATGCTATGTAGAGTAGTAAGGAGTAAACAACGAGAGCACTGCTAATTTTCCCTGATAGTATAAGAAAAATATCAGAGTCAGATCCTGCTACCAACTATCTGTGTGACCCCAAGCCTCGGTTACATCCCTGATTTTCTCTAAAGTGCCTTTGGTTTTAACCATCTAGATGTGATGTCTATGCCTCAATCCTTTGCTAGAGATACTTATGGAAAATTCCTTTTGTGTAAACACCTTGCCTCTCCTTCCTTCCCACCTCCATACATGGAATAACTTAAAGCACAGTTACAAAGTAATGTATTTCATTATACATCTCATTACATAAGCAATGAGATGGAATGTTAGCATGAGCATCTTGGTTAAGGGCATAAACTTTGGAATCAGACCTCTTCAGTTAGAATCCTGGCTTCACCACTTATTAGCTGTGTGACCTTGGGCTAATTCCATAATCTTCCTGGATGTAGTTTCCTAATCTGTAAAAACAGAGATGCTAATAATATTCATCTTAGTGATGGAGTACATGGAAGTAATCTAGAATGGAGAGTACCTGAGTTATCTAGGTAAAATACTTAGCACCAGTTTTAGCACAGAAGTACTCAACAAATGTTAGCAATTATTGTAATTATGATGACTGCTTTGATTTATGTCCTAGCACTCTAATTCCTGAAATTCTTCTTCCTTACCCTTTTGTTGCCCATATCTACAGTCTGGACCACTCAGTATGGCTTATTTCCTCTGATATGGAGCCCAACTGCATCTTAAGTTCCAATTTTTCCTCTAAAAAGCAGTGAAACTTTACACGCCAGTAATATTCAACTGCTAACAATTCTCTGGAATTATGGTACTGATTCACCCTAAAATGTCTTTGTATAAACAAAAACTTTGCCAGGAATGTCTGTCTTCATTTTATCTTCAAAACCTGGTGCAGATAACCCTCATTTGTGATGCTTTCTCTAACTATTCACACAAGGACAACCACTTTCTTTGGAGGGAATGAGGTACCCAGAGGACGCTGTCATTGCATAAATTCCCTGGAACTGACAATATTTGTCTACCTTGATGTGAAGTACACATCACACATACATACAGATGTCTGTATGAATGAATGTATGTAGGTAGGTAGGTGTGTAGGTATGTATGAATATATTTATGTATGAATGTATGTATGTATGAATACATACGGATGCCTAAGAATAGAAATGATCCATGTATGTTTCTACCCCCTGGTGTCTAACACAGTGCCTGAGTTAACGCTGCTCCTAGCCAAGTCATCTCTCTACTACACACAGAGCAGAGAGCCGGTTGGCTACATGACATTTCTGAGCTTCATACGAAACACTGAAGATGGATGTTGTCGTGTCAAGAGCAAGGAACAATTGAATGGTATTGGAATGAAGATGCAGAAATAATCCAAGAAAGTGATACATTGAACTGGAGTTGGAAGCTGCTCCAAAGTTTTCTTTGTGGGAACAGGTGCCTTTGGGAGTGCCTTATGTCTTGGGCCCCACTTATGAACACAAGAGTGAACAGTTAAGACTTGCTCAAGGGAAGCATTGTTGGCATATATATTACAAACATTTATTCCGGACTTCAAGACAGCAGTCCTGGGGACATCAACTCAAGGGCACTTGAGCTGAATGCCCAAGGAATATTAAGGGGAAACATGCTTATATAGGCAAAGGGGGTGGGGCTAGGTCCCCATTGTGCAAATGAAGTTTTCACTCAGTGCAGTTCTGAATGATGCAGAGTTTGTCAAGTAGTGATTGGTCAAATTTCAAGCCTGGGCATGGCTTGTCAGACAGTTTTTTTTTCTTCTTTGCTGTGGACACGCCTATGTAAACCTCAATGAGACTGGACATCTGTTTGTCAGTGGGGTCTGATCCTCAATAGCCTTCCAGCTCTGCTTGATTTTTACCCAGTCTGCGGCTGGTTCCATGTTTGTTTTTCTTTTTTCTTTTTTTCATCAGAAGAAGCTATGGGAGGAAATAGCTTATTCACTGAAAACTTTGCAGAAGGACTGGTTAGTATATGACATTAGGAACTGGAAAATTCATGTGGAAATGGAATTTAAGGGGCCAAGGAATGACTGGAATATAGAATGGAAACAAATTTATTGACAAGGTGACACTCCCATGATTCAGGACTTAATGTTCTGGCAAGGACTCCTAGAGCTGCTGGGATGACAACTTGAAGATGTCAGAATGACCTTGGCAGAGCACTGAGGAAGTGATCAGAAGGCTCCAAGGAGGGGTATATTAGAGTGGATTTATTACACGAGACCAGGAAACCCACCACCTAAATCTCTGTCCTATCTAGGAGGTCACTCACTTTTGAAGTAGTTAAGAATGCCGAATGAGGGAGGCTCCAGCATCATTAATTAGGTTAGTGGTGGTTGTCTTGGTACGACAGGACTGATAGTAGATGTGTCTTGAAGTTGAGTTCCCTGTGTCACTGAGAATGAGAAGTTTCTGAAATGGAAGAGATCTGGTAGTGGCATTAACCATCAGAGGCAAGGTGGACATAACTACAATAGTGGGAAGCAAGACTCAGGTGGCCATCAGGATGCCCTGACACGCAGGGAGGTGTAGTGATGGGTAACACACCTAAGGACTAGATACTTAGGTGGTTAAGTAGGGTAGTCCATGACTTGTATAACAAGAGAAAACAAATCTCTCTATTTAATAATTTATGTTGGTCCTGCAAGAGAAAATCATGGTTACTCACCTACTTTCTAGTGTGAGATAGCTGTCAGACACAGAACCCATAAATTTATGGAAAGACCATCACCTCTTGAGGAAGAATCTTCAATGCTATGCAAGTACATGTAATAATACTCTCTACTTCTTTCCCAGAGGACCCCATGGCCATTCACCATAGAAAGAGGCATATCCAGACCCTTTGAGGGTAATGGATATAGGGTCTGAATGATCACTGGTGCTAGGGTAGCTGCAATGCTGTCAAAGTTCTCCAGTTAGAGCGGGACTATGTAAAGGCCGGGTGATAGCAGAGTCCTGCCTGTGTTCACTGTACAACACAGTGGTCCAAAGACTCTTCTTGCAGTTTATTCTTTAACTCTGTGTGCATTATTCAGATAGATATGCTTAGACTTTGGCAGAAATCTCACATTGGTGTCCTTACCTATGGAGCAAGAATTTTTGTGGAAAGAAAAACTGAATGGAATCTCCTGACATTTTCTCCCTCTCTAGACAAGACAGAAAGTGAAAAATTCCCCAGGTGAAGTTTCGGAGCTTAGTGCCATCCTAAAACAACTAAAAGATACAGAGTGGTGGTCTAGATCACCTACATATTCAGTTTATCCATTTGGCCTTTATTCTCCTTAGGTTTAATTTGTTGTTTCATGCCTTTGATAGTGTTGTAGTTTGAGGGATTAAAGAGTGCCTGGTTTATCAGCATGGAATCCCACAATAAACATCTCAGAACACGAGACCCATTTCTTAGTGAAGGAGGTCTATATGGTCATGGGACATGTAATTCACTGGTCATGCTATGTAAAACACCACCTGCAAGCAGTTGGTCTTATTGAACACTGGGCTAGATCATTAAATGCCAAGAGAGGTGCCAGTTTTGAAAAGCATCCTGTGTGGTTTTGGTAGTGACCTTCAGGACATGGTATATGTACTTAATAACGTATGGAATTTGAGTCTTCAATAACTAGATGACACATGTTTGGGAAATAAAGGATGGGAGGTCCACTCATCATTGTTTCTCATTACACTCATGGAGAATGTATACTTTCAGTTGCTATAACTCTAGGCAACTCTGCACAGCTCTGGTGCAGTGCAGATTCTGGTTCCTGTGGGGAACATTTCCATGGTGAGTGTGCCTTGTCACTTTGTGTTCTTCATCTCTGTGGAATAGCAGGCAAAGAAAAGGTTGGAGTAGTTGACCATAATTTTCATAATGAACTGGGGTTGCCGTACGTAATGAGGGGTGTCTGGATCTCGGGGCGGGGCGGGGGGGGTGGGTGATGCCTGATGACAGTGAATGGGCAATTGCAGGAAGCATAGCCTGACGTGGGCAAGACAATGAAGGGATTATACCCTTCAGGGAGCAAGCAACCCATGTCAACTGAAGTACTGACTGAGGGTGAATGAAATAAATTAAGTGATTAAAGAGCTAGAATATAAATATCAGTTATAGCCTCAGGACCCAATGCAGCAGTTGGTACTTTCTTGACACCCCCCCCCCAAATTTCCTGCCTCGAGTTTTGTTTGATTTTTAAAGAGATTAAGACCATCTACATCTTGAAAAGTCAATGACAAAATGCACTTATGTTGAGACACAAGCAGATATGAGTACCACATGGGGTGGACTGTAGCAGATACTTTCTGTGCCTCAGACCATATTCCCTCAGTTGACTTGATTTCAGTGCAACTCTGGTGGACAGTTCTGGGCATGCTGCCAGGATCTTATCTCAAGCATATAAAGTGGCGTCTCTCTTCTTTTCTGACTCAGGGCTTTCTCTGAAGCCAGAGAAATTGCTTAGCCCACACATGTGTAGATGGAAGTGCAGGAAAATGAAGCCCTCAAACAACGGGGACAGAGGTGTATTCTCCAGACTCCTTCCTTCAAAAGGATAATTCTGAATGTCATTCTGTCTGGTTGTTTAGAGTGTCCTGAGTTTTCTATAGAAGTAACTAGCTCAATAATGTGTCTTTTATTGGTTTTCCTTCCTTCCTTACCTGCCTCACTCCCCCTATTCCCTTGCTCTGACTTCCTGGAATTATCTCCCAAGTAAATTATCTGCCCCCAGGACCTGTTTCAAAGTATTTGTTTTGCAAGTTGCCCAAACTAAACCAATTTTCTCTTTTGAGCTTGCATAATTCCTACTCAGATTTTCACCTATGACACCAGATCTGGGTGAGCCACCCCTCTTATTATGACTATTCTCCTAGAATCTAATAGACTGCCTAATCTACAAAAGGCTCTCAGTAAATATTTGTTGAATAAATGACTCCCCCATTGGACTCCTCCCAGCAGGAAGGAGTCACTGAAGACAATTGCGAGTCGTGCCACCCTCCGACAGATGCGGCAATCCCTGAATACGCCAATGCCAGCTCCCTGTGTGGGACAGAAGTCCATTATCTGTTCTTATCAGGCTCTAATACACCTCAGCGAGGGGCCTCAGTAACTAGGCTGGATAAGTGCTGCACAGAACACCATCTTCCCCTCCTTGTCCTCCTGCTTGGCTCCCCCTCCCCCAAGCCAGCCACATTAAGTGAGTAAGTAATGAGAATGGCTAGAAATTGAATTTTATGAAAAAGTAATCTGCGGCTTAGAGAACAAGCAGAGAGGAAGGGGGAGGGATTTGATGAGATGGGGGAGATGATTTTAAGGGCCATCAGAGGGAATGAAGGAACATGGGAGCCGACAAGGAGAGTCAGGTAGGAGAGTCATTCAATTAGGGAGGCTGAGACAGTGGCAGGATTTTGTCCCCCTTCTTTTCTTTTCTTCTTTCTCCACCCTTTCCATCTCATCTGTGGGTATTTTGTCTTCATGTTCACAGGATGGGAGGGGAGGAAAACTAAGAGCCAGCAGCAGGGGGGAGCAGAAGACATTCAGACCGAGGAATAAATTACTCTGTCTGCAATTCAGAGAAAACTGACGTCTGGAATGCACAAGGAAGGAAGTCAGGAGCTGGAGAAAGCACTGGGATGGAGTGCTAGCATGACCATCACCCAGCCCATCCCAATTTGACCTCTTCTGTGGTCTCCCTGGTAGTCCTGCACCAATCACAATGGGTGACCTGCACTGTGGCATGAACTACAAATTGTAGTCCAAGTAGGCAACAAACAAGACTAGGTACTTGTTACAGAGAGGAGAACATAGTTATGATGTGTCCTTTGATGTGTGAACCCTCACTTGGTATGTATATGAATGATCACCTTACATTCTGAAAGCTGCTTTACAAGGTTTTCCTTTTCAAGATGAGTAAAGTGAGGTCCCTGGAAGTTAGGTGCAGTCCTGGGGATTCACAGCTGCTGAGGTAATCAATCCACTCACAGAAAAGTAAGAGTTACCTGATATGCTACAGGAATTGTGCCAAAGCCTGTGCTGACCAATGTCCACACTCACAATTAGAAAATGGTCAACTGAAGGGTGTGATTGTGAGCAGGGCACACCTATTCACTTGGTGTATTGCTTACAGTGGGTCAGTACTCCTCACCTGCCTCTCCAACAGGCCCCTTAGCTTTATGTCATCTTACAAGACCCCCTTAAGCCCCCTACCTAAGCTCAAGTCTCTCATTCACACACCCATGTGCGCCCCCACTCCCCACTGCCATTTGCAAACAGCTAAGTGGAGCGCAGCTTGAGCTTGATGCTTGGTGATGATGAGTTTCCCAGCAGGGAAGGGCTTGCTTGGCAGAGACAAAGACCAAAGCAGCAACATTAAATCTTCCTGATCATCCACAGAGTTACAAGGAGGCCCAGACAGCTGTCTTTGGGAAAGCAGCAATGGGGTAAAGCCAGAGCAAACAGAAACCCCAGGAGGTTAAATGCAGCAATAGAGATACCCAAGCAGGGCTGATGGGATAATGGAAGTGGAGATGTGCATGGCCATTAGCAGGCAGATGAAATGACAAAACCATAGAGGGAAGGGGCTACAAGGAGGGGAGGCAGGACTGGGAAGAAGGAGGGTCTAGTCCTGGCTCCGCCACCCAATCATAGAGTGGTTTTTATGCTTCAGAATACTAATTCACTTTTTAAAAAGATTACAGGGAAGGATTGGCTTATTTCTTGCCCCAGGTAAACTAGAGTTTAACTAGCCAACAAAGTCATGAACTACTCTAGGAAATGAATTATATTTTAATACAGTTCCTACAGATAAGATGATCAGTGATTTGTTTATTCAACTACTGTGTAGCCAGATTTTACACTAGGGCCTGGATATACAGTGGTGAACAAAATTGGTCTGAACTCTACCCTGGAACTCCTCTTCTAGTAAGAGAGACGGCATTAATGAGTAATTACAAAAATATCTCTATCATTACCCCACAATCAGTGGTATGAAGGAAAGGAGTGAGATCCTATGGGATAGCATTATACAGAGATTTAATTTGAGCTGTAAATTTGGTGTAGTCCTCCCTGATAAAATGAGATTAAAGCTGAAATCGGAAGAGTGAGCAGGAGTTAGTCCTATAAAATTTCCAGGGGATGGATCAGAAGTACTGGAGGTGGGAGAAAAATTGTCTAGTCTGAGGCACAAGGAATGGCACTCCTCACTGCAGAGGACGAATATCTGGGAAGAAAAGCTGCACAGGGAAAGACTGGGCTAGCTTGCTGCCGGGAGGATCACAGGTGATGGTAGAACTGTCCGAGGTGCTGATCAGGAAAGCGTGCGAAGGCACTGGTTAGACCTTGGGAACGGTGGGAGGGAAGCTTTGGTGGTTGTGGCTTCAGAGTGTGTGGAGTGGGCCTTGAATTCCCTTCCCCCACAAAGCCACTGAAGTGTAATGTGACACTTTGGTGCCCCTAACATTTGTCATTCTGAATATTTTATAAGCTCACCTCCTGTCACCATTGTCTGAGGGAAATAGGGTCAGGAAAGATGTTCCTTGATGTAGAATGGAATATGAAGAACATTTCTCATAAGGAAAGTATGGAAGTGAGGAGCTCAGAAGTCATTAACCAATCATCTCCTTCCATCTGTTTATTCTTTCATTTGTAAGATCCAAAATGATAGGTCGCAGGGGAGAAGTTGCAAACTCCTGACCATATATGAGAGAGAAACCTGAAGGCCCACAGGAAGAGAACAGAAATGAGTGAAATGGGTCAGGTGTAAGAGAACTGAACATTACAATAAGGAGAGGTGATGTCTGGGACAAGCTAGAAAGTGCACATCTTGTCCAAGATGTCAGGGAAAGCATGTTATCATGGACTAGAATTTACATTATCTAACTCAGAGTGTCTACTATATGCTGGGCCCAGTGAACGAAATAAAGACATGGTCCCAGCCCTGGTAAACTCCTGATCTGGGGGTAGCAGGCCTGCCCTCCTGGACACAACATGGTAACTTAGAGGTTCACACTAAGGAAGAATGGAAGGGCCCCAGAATTTTTTGGCCCCCCAATACCAATGGGGTGGGGCCATTGAATTTTTAGTCTTCAACTAGAAAACTCTCTATTCAAGGAGTTTTATGGTTTCCTGCAATCCTAAAATGCAAAAGGCTTTCTGGTGCTTAGGGGCCCAGCCTTCAGGGGGAGTCTTGTGCTGGAAGGGGCTCTGAAGGGAAGCACCACCACCACTCCTCTCTGGGTGCTGGGAGCCAAGACAGCAGGTTGGGGCTCATCAGCTGAGCCTGGCAGAGGCATGGCTGTGCCCACAATTTATAGCCCACTCTCGGCTGCCTAATTGCACCATCAGTGCTTGGTGTCACAGGGCCAGGGTGAGGATGAATGGGCTGCTGTTATGGGCCTAATGGCCGCAGTAAAGTGTGGTGTTTACAGTGTTAAACAGCCTGCCCACCCATGCTTGGGGCCTCCCTCTAGCTCCAGGAGCTCAGTGCATCTGGGCTGGGTTTGAGGCAGCTCCTGAGGAGAGAGGGTATGCTTCTACCAACAGACTGGGGTTTTCCAAAGCAAGGGCTGTGTCTCCCCTATGAGATTGGGGGACTCCCACCAGACATTCCTGTCCATCATCCAAGTGGGGGTACCCTCAGGATAAAGTTCTATCTGCCTCATTAGACTTAGGGCTTGCAAGAGTTGGGGCACGCCTTCTAGCAGACTGTGATTTCTCTAAGCACATGTGTTCTGTCTCTCCAGCAGAGTCCAGAGAGGCAAGGATTCCACTCTTGTTCTTTACCTTTTAAGTCCCAGCATCCTAATCTATAAAATGAATTCAGTAACTTTTTCCTATATTTTTAATATTTTTTAGATAGGAACTCAACCTTGCTCCTCAAAGGATTGCTAGCACAGAGGCACCATCAACATCATCAGGAAGCTTGTTTGAAATGCAGAATCTCAGGCTCCAACTCAGACCTACTGAATCAGGGTCTGGTTTTAACAAAATCCCAGGTGGTTGGATAATCCCAGGTACTGGTACACAGTCAGTGCTCAATAAGTACTTGTGGAATGCAAGGAGGGGTCATTGTATCTGAGCTCTCTATATCCTCTGTCCACCAAACTTTGGCCTTTGCCTTATCACTGCATCTCTCCAGATGTTTCTCTCTTCCTGCCAGTTGTTAAAACCTAAGAGTCTGGAAAACTTCTGGGTTATGTAGGATGGTGCCTGCTCAAGTCATGTCACTTGGGGATCTACCAGAGAAAGTGTAGTGAACAGACATTATGTTGCCCCCAGAGAAGAACTGCACATCCCTGGACACAGTCTCAATGTACTCTGGGGGAGGGTCCTAGACCAGGAACCCATCCCTGTTTGCGTAGACTTGCTGCACAGCCCAGGGGAAGTGACGCTCCCTCTAGGGAAAGGGAGGCCAGCTCTATAAAAGATGTGGAAGGTGAGCTTCTGACCTCACACCCAATTCAGGAGCCTGCTCTGTGGGGCCCTGATGAAGGATTGCCAGTCTCTGCATAGGTGTTCCCAGTTCTGGGTAGTTTCCTCTCTCCCTCACAGAACAGCTTCTCTGTACATGGACCAGTCTCATGGTTACCAGGTACCCAAATTGCAGCCTCCCTGTATTTTGATTCAGTTTGAGTCAAACAAAATCAGGGCATAGGTCTAATCTCTGAGAAGATAAAGCATCACTCCTGCTTTCAGGGAGTATTTGGGGGCTATAGGGGCTAGCAAGTATCCTCTAACACATGGCAGGGTTTGATTACTGGTTGGTTAGAGAGGTCAGTGATCTGGGAACACAGGGTCAGAAGATTATTGTTGTGGGTGTGGAGGAAATCAGGGAAGCTGCATGGAAGAAGAGGTATTTCAATTGGACTTTGAAGACTGGGTAGGATTTCAGTGGGTGTGTCGACTGATTATCCTTCTTAGATGTCTCTCAAATTCATCCCCCCTTGCCTTACTCACTACCCTGCTTAGGTTCCAGCCTCAGTCCTTCTCGTCTGGCCTCATATCACTTGCTCCCCCCTCTACTCTTGTCTTATCCCTTCTAGCCATCCACTCAGCTGCCAGAGCCACTGTTTGCTCACAGATGGCAGTGGCCCCTCTTGCATACCCCTTGGCGCTATGAGACCCTGAGGTCTTGTGTCTCACCACTGCTTTCCTACTCTTCAAAATACAACAATCACAAACTGCCCTCAATTTCCTGACACTGCTGTGTTGTTTATAACTCTGAGCCACTGCACATGCTATTGTCTTTGCTAACCACACCCTTCTCTCAACCTTCGTGTTCACCTGCTAAACCTCTTGCTGTCTTTCAGACTCAGCCCTGTGCTACTGGCACCAGTTTGAGTCAAACAAAATCAATAAAAATCTTAAAAAAAAGAAACAAACAAACAAAAAATCAGGGCATAAGTCTAGCCTCTGAGAAGATAAGGCATCACTCTTGCTTTCAGGGAGTATTTGGAGACAAAAGGGGCTAGCTCCCTAACACAGGGCACTCCATAAGACCCACCATACTATATCTTGATTTCTAGTGAAACAGACTTCTTCTGTTATATCAGACAGGCCCTTGTTTATCTCAACTGGTTTTTGTTTATAGTACCAACAGTGGGTACTTAGCGAATGTTGAAGAGACAAGTCACCAAATGGCCTGCCAGGCAGAAAACACAGCCTGTGGCTCGAACAGGAGGGGAGGAAGGAGGAGGAGGAGGAAGACGGAGCTGCAATGCTCTGGGCCCTCATCTTATACTCTGGGAGGGACCTGCAAGCCCTGGATCCCAGGCTGGGAGGTGCCTAGGATTTGCCAGCCTTCTCGGGCATTGCCTTCCTCGTTGAGATTATTCCCTTGGAACAAGGGGGAGGGGAGATGACTTAGGGGTGGCTGCTCTCAGATGCATCCTTATCCAGCACAGGGGCCTGCCGGCCGCCAGTATATCAGGTGCTATGTCGTCTTGTTGCTCGCTGGAAAGGGAAGTTGGGGAGATAATTGTGTCTCCTCAGGAAGAAATATGGATGCAGGCAGCAGCATCTTTCTTTTTGCTTTGGGAGAAGAGATGTCTAGTCAGCATCCTTCCCCAGAGTGGGTTGGGGTAGGAAAGAGTGTTTAACCCTTTCTTCTGAAATGCCCTCGCAGAATCAATTTCCAAAGGTGAGTAATGCTTGAGGATTTTAAAATCATTCAAAGAAGGTTGGGGACAGCTTCGTGAGGTGAGGAGGACAGAAGCAGGCAGAGCAAGCACGGGTACTCAAGGGGATGGTGATAGCTCCAGGACAAGTACCAATTTAGAGAGTGGCCGCACTGTCATCTTGGTCTTTTGTGTCCATCTTCCCAGATTCTTCTATTTCACCCAGTCCAGGGCCTCTCCATTTCTCATGGGGAATCTGAGTCCTGGTCCAAATCCAGAGGCTGACGTGGCAGGTCCAAGAGGAGCCCTTGCTCTGGACCATGCAGCCATCTCTCTCCATCACTCCATTAACTTGATTTCCAAACGAGCTTAATCACACCATCCTCCTTCACGGCCCCAATCTGCAATTTTCACTAATTAATGATTGCAAATTGCTAAGTAACGAAGCACTCGATGGTGCTGCTATTATTAATGGCTGGGAGTGGACCAGATCAGAGTGTGGGGGTAAAGGGTCATTAGTGCTGAGGGGCTGTGTGCTGGGGACGGGCTGCTGGCCATGGAGAGAGCAGCCTCAGGCCTGATCTGCCCCTCATCAGCTTGGGTGGTAGGAAGTGTGGGGCTAAATGACACACCCCTGGTGGCAGCCCCAGGATCCTGGATGCCAGGGTTGGATCCTGGATGCCAGGGTTGTACAGAGGAGCTGGACAAAGTCATCTGTAGAAATGGCAGATTGGAGATCATGTAGGGCCCGGCCATCCAGAGCAGTGAAGTGATCCAGCAAGATAGCTTGTGAGGGGAAGAAGGCTGAGCCAGGTGCACGTGCTGAGAACAGGCTCAGGGGTTTAGAATTGGCTCCGTCATTCACGAAACATCCACACAGTAGCTGGGCTCCAAGGCAGCCTAAATAACATGCCCGCTGACATGACTATAGGCTGCCAGAGGCCAAGGGAATGGAATGGTTCATTCTGCCTGGAGAAGCCTGGAAATCTCCTGGAGAAAGCTGTATTGACTAGGGACTTCTGAGGTTGGCACAATGGAATGGATAGTGCAGGAAGGACGTTCAAGAGGAGTTCGTGGAGAACAGATGTTGGTATGTTCTGGCAGCGGCAGTGAAGGACCTCCACAGCTGGGGCTCACTGAGGAGTGAGGTGTGGGAAGTGGGCAGTCGCCAGCTGGGGGCTGGAGTGCCACTGTGTGTGCAGACTCTGGAATCACACCGGTGTGAGCTTGAGTCCCAGCGCTCCCATGTGAGGACTGTGCTTTGGGCAGGCTGCTTAGCTTCTCTGAGCCTTATTTTCATCTGTGAGGATTGAATGAATGAGTGAACACATACAGTATGCTTAGGACAGTGCCTTAGGACAGTCATAGAGAAGGTGTTAGCCATTATTAGAATTATTCTAGGGAAAGTAGGGAAAGTAGCACCACCATAAGATTTTCCGAGGGGGAAACATGGTCAGAGAAATGGGGGACAGGATTCTCAGAGGCCTCCAGAAATGGGGTGCTTTGGGTTCTTACAATGACTGGTGATTTTTGACAAAGGGGAAGGGTGCTAAATATCTTGTAGTGTGCAGGACACCCCAACCAATGAAGTCATTTTTCTCAATACACGGGAGGTGCCCTGTTGGAAACGTGACTTGGACGGGCTTACTCTGGCTCTGGTGCGGCTGGCTTGGAGAGGATGACGTCTGTTCAGCCCTTGGTGCACATGACAGTTGCTGAACTGGCTGTCCAGCAGCATGAGCTCTTTATTCCCCCTTCCTCGCTCTCCCTGTTCCTGTTCCTGTTCCTGCCCTTGTCTTGCTCCCGGTTCCTCTCCCATCTTCCCCACCTCAGTTTATGCCCAATACTGTTGGATTCTGGGCGAAAATGGTAAATGGGTCAACATCTCATGGAGCTTAGGGGCTAGAGGGAGAGAAAGACACATAGGCTGTGATGGGGAAGTGCAGGTGCTGTGGGAAAACCTAGAAGGGCCTCTAACCCAGTATCAGCTCAGGCCTTTGGACTTTGAGAAACATTCAGTTTGCTTTCTTCAACAAATGTACAACTTACAAGATTCCAAGCGTAGACAGGAAACTGGAAAGTAGAGGATTCAGGTATCATAATTATTGATCTGGAAATAAATTCAGAGCCCAGGGCGACAACTGGATCTGGTTTTCTAGCTGCTCCTTCATCACCGAATGTTGCTGGGGTGCCCTGCAGTGAGACGTGAACTGGCTCAGCTGTGCTGCATGGGGTGGCTTCTCTCTAGCTCTAACTAGTTCTCCTGCCAACAGCTGCCTCCTTTTCTCAACATCTGAATGCCTCTCAGTTTCTACTTGCAACGTTTCGTCTCTCCGGGTCTCTCATGGCTCCTGGCAGCCTCACAGCGTCACCAAATTTGTAGCTTTCTTTCATATTCTGCAAAGAGAATCTGACAGCCCAATCCAGACCTCTTGAGGGAGGGGGAACTTTTTCAGCTTGGCCACCTCTGAGGAGACCCATGCCTGTTGTGACCTCAGTGCAGTGGGCAGGCTTTGGCTGAGACAGCCTTCACTGGCTTGATCAAGATAGTGCGGCTGTGCTTTGGTTCCGCACACCCGTCTTTTGGAATGGTTAGTCCCACAACAGCCTAATAGGATCTGACAACTACGCACATGGCCTTCTTCTCTCTTCAAGAATTTTGACATGAAGTTGTCACCATAACCAGAGGTGGGTTCTGACAGTCACTTTAAGAGCTCCTCTCAAGAGCTTCATCTTCCCTGCAACTTGTCAACTTCTTGCTGTTCCCAGTGGTGAGACTCTGGATTGGTATTCTGGTCATATTCAGCTGGCCCAAGAAATAGGACATATCATGATTTTCGAAGGGCCTTGCTTATCCCTGGTGGGGCTGTTTCCTTTACTGTGGTACAGTGGAAGAGGCAAATGTTGGGATCAGGAGGTGGCTCCATCACTTACCTGTGTGACCTTGTATAAATCAAATAGCTTTCTCAAGTCTCAGTTTCTCCACCTGTAAAATGGACTGACTTCATAGCTGGCTCAGAATACTCTCTAGAAATGATCATTGCCTCTGCTGCTTAGGTCATCACCCTCATCCCTTTGACTTGGAGGTGGTGGTTGTATGACCAACAGCCCTTGGATGATATGATACCATCAGGTTCACAGCTGTGAACTTCAGACTGCTTACCTTAGGAGTAAGGAGTTGAGGGCACAACACGGGGATGGGGCTCTCTCTCTCTCTCAGAACTTCCCTCACCCTTTCCCCTGTTCTTGGTGTTCCCCATTCAGCTCAACCAAGCAAGTGCCCATCACCCACTCCTCTAATTCTGCTGCCAATGTGGTGCCTCTGCTTGGCTCTGCAGGTTGCGTATCAGCCTATCCCAGCTCCCTCAGCACAGAAGGATTTTTCATAATTCCTCTTGGGCTTGGAACCAGCCACGCTTCTAATTTTCCCCAAATGTTCTCTCATGGAGCTTGATGTTCACTTTATCTCTCCTACTCTATTTTTTTTATTTTTTAAATTTTTGCTTAGAGAACTGGGCTGTAGGCAATGATGCGGGGGCGGTGAGAGGATTCACCAGAGACAGAGTAGGAAGCAGAACAAACAGATTTATTGAAATACACTGCTGAGGGGAGTCGTGGGCAAGACAGGAGAGGTTTGCTGTGCCATGTGGGTTGGCTCCTGGGATGGGGATTGAACTCAGGCCATAGTGGTGACAACGCTGAGACTTAACCCCTAAGCCATCAGGAGGCTCCTCTTTTCTAATCTTTTTGTCTCACTCGATCTTTATTCCTATGTGTTTTTCTTTCCTTCTCTCCTTCCTCTGGTTCCACTTCTGTGAGTACTCTTGACTGAGATGCCGTCAAGGAGCATAGTCCCACCTCCTCTGAAGTCTCAAGGAGATGGTGGACTTCTAAAAGGACTTCCTGACATCACATGTTCCAGAGCAGTTTGCAGACTGTCCTGAAAGGGAGACAGATGCACACCGGTCTCCGGGGAGCTGGGGGTGGCCTGCAAGGGGAGCTGAGTGGGCCTTAGGACTCCGCCTGGTGGTTTGGGAGGAGATACTGTTCTCTGATTATTAATTCTGCTCCATTGCTATTGGATGACTTAAGAATCTTTAAAAATGTTGACACCACACAACTCTCAGGAAATAAAAACACCCCAATTGAACAATGATCTGCTTTCATCTCTTCTCATCTCCTGCAGCCTTTGTTAATACCTACACTTGTTTTGCTTGGTTGTGACCAATGTGAGAAGTCGTCTCCAGCTTTTCCCACTTAACAGTATTTTACAAGAACGTTTCTATTGTATCCACTTAGTCTCCAGGGCTGTCATTTTTAATAACTACAGCACATTAATATGACCACTGCTGGCTCACTGCTGCTGTTGGGCACTTGGGTGGCGGCCAAATTTCCAATCTTGCAAACAGTGTTACCACGAACATCTTTGTCAAACTTATTCTTTTCCCTTTGGAGTCTTTTCTAGGGGTTGATTCCCATGAGGACAATCTCCTGGTCAAAGGGCCTGCATAGTTTTGTGGCCCCTCTTCTGCATGGCAGGCGGCAGCAACTAGCAGCCTGGACGGGGAAGGGACTGTGGGTGGCACAGGGACCTCTGTTTCTTGGGCCTGGAGTATGTTTGCTGTGTGACCTTGGGCAAGTTACTTACCCTCTCTGGATCTAGGTTTTCTCACTTGTAAAATGGAATTACGTGAGATACTCTGGGACAGGGACATTCCTGGTTTGCTGGATGGACATGGAGAACTCAGACTTGTTGAGTTGGAGCTCCCTGAGCAGTGGAGACAATGTTAGCGTGACGTGTCTTGTGGGTGGATTGTATGTAAGTGGGGGTGGGAAGTGTGCTGGGTGTCAGGAAGGTGCAACGTGGGGATCCCACTCTGTGGGTGCCTGGTGTGCTGCCGTCCAGCTGTCCTAGCTATTGACATCCCACATCTCTTCTTCTTGGTTGACATCATGCCATGCTGGTTGTTAAGTATTTTGAATTTTATCCACAGGCATTCAGGACAAACCTGGGTTTCAATCCAACCATGACACTTTCTGACTTTGTGGGAGTTGAGCAGGTGACTTAATATCTTGAATCCTGTTTCCTCTTCTGTAAACACCTTGTAAGGTTGTTCCAGAAAGTTAAATGAGAAAATGCACATGAAATACTATGGTGTTTGCATGGGTAGTAATATTTTCCAAGGACTCAGTGCCTTCCCAGTCTGTTGTGATGCTTCTCAAGCAGGAGGACCACACTGCGGGTTATTTTTGCTTCCTGTCCTCGGAGGGGAGTAAATTGGGCAGGGTCCTAAAAGCTGCCTGGGAAAGGCCTTATCTTCTTCAGGAGTAGCCCATTAATGTCCCTTTCTGGATCCTCCTCATCATGGGCCCCTGAACTAGACTGGCCCTCCTGCCAACTTCCCTTCACTCTACACTCACCAGACCCTTGCAGTACCCTTGGGCCCCGGTCAGAGGTTGTGGGGCCCTGGCAGAGTGAAGGCAGCCTGTGCTTGATTCGCTCTCTCTGATTCCAGCTTCATCTGCATCCCATTCATACCACCTTGTCCTGGAATCTTTCCCGCAAGGCTTTCGAGTGGGGATCCCTTGGTATTCTCTCCAACCTCTTGGAGAGTTCTGAACCCTTCCTCACATTTGTTTCCCCCTAGCC
The DNA here is from genome assembly GCA_004024925.1 of Scalopus aquaticus. Lineage (NCBI taxonomy): Eukaryota > Metazoa > Chordata > Mammalia > Eulipotyphla > Talpidae > Scalopus > Scalopus aquaticus. Next base: position 29,670 of record PVIJ01002844.1, on the reverse strand, counting down.
CTCAACCCCCACCTTGGCCACAGCCCTGCATCCAGGCTCTGCTGGTTCAGCTGCTGGGGCTTTCCCCTCCATTCATCTCTTATATGGGCTTTCCTGCCAGGCCTCCCTCCCTGCCCCTGGCATGGGATTGTCTGCCTGGGGAGAGAAAGTGGTAGAAGAGCCTTCCAAGGGTAGCCCACTGGGAGATGAAACCAGCACACCCCACCCAGAAGCATCCAGGCTAGGGGAGCAGTCTCACTCTGAACAGTACACTGTGGAAGGTATTGGCGGAGGTGGCTGGGCAGGGGCGAGGACTTGTGCATCTGGGACCCACGAGAAATTTATTGACCTCTGTGGCAAGTTGTCAACTGTACAGGCATTCCTTCCTACGCTTCTCGAGTGCCCCATCAGGAGGAAGATTTGGTGCCACACACCAGAAACTGCTAAGTCCACGGATGGGTACCAAGGGGGACAGGAGAAGCATTGTGCTTGCCCTCTAGAGCTGAGTATTTGAGAAACTCACCTCCTCACCTGCCTTCCCTTGTGTTTCCTCTTGCCTTTCTTACAAAATAAGCCCCTCGTAAGTGCCTGCTGTGCCAGGGCCAGGAGCATTGCAAGAAGGGGGTGTCCTGCTGTTGCCCTCAGTTTTTGCCAGACTAGGTTGGGAAAGCTACTGGCTGTGGACAAGTCTGGCCCCCACCTGCTTTTGTACTGAGCATTGTTGGAACACAGCCACGCTCATTCGCTTCCACACTGAGCACCGTTCCCTCTGCAACAGCAGAACTGCATGGCCTGCAAGCATGCCATTATTGATGCTGGCTCTTGGCCGTCTGGCCTGAGTGTACTGGGAGCAATGAGAGCCCCTCCTGTTCAGGCAGCTGCTGTAGACTGGCTGTGGTGGATGGTCTTGGAGCCACATGACCCCAGGAGGGCTACGCTGGGGGTGGCAGCCCCAGTGCAGGTGCCCAACCCCCCAAGCCCACACTGGCCAGGCTTCCCAGTGAGCGGGGCCAACAGGGGCCCTGAAGTGGCAAGGATAGTGGGCCCCTAGGAGGTTTTGCTCCCAGTCCACTGGAGCCCAGGGCCTAGCCCACCTTGCTGCACATCCTTTATGGGGAGGGAACTTTGAGGCAGAATCTGCCCCAGGCCTGCCCTGTCCTTTCTGCCCTGCTTGTCGAATTTGTGGCAGATGGGAGCACTGTGGAAGGGGCCCAAGCCCCCAGGGCTCTGAATCACAGTGTCTTTGGTTTCGGTTTGTCCACCTGTAACTTGGAGACAAGAAGACATCTGCATTCCTGGCTCTCCCAGAGGAAAATTCAGGCCTTCATCCTGCTGTCCTGACAGCCCTACTGTTAATGCAGCCCTTTTGTCAGGGAGGCGGGAACAGAGCCTCTTCCTCCCAAGTCCGGGTTTCCTACAGTGGGCCCAAGGCAGTAGTCTCCCATTCCTACAAAGTGTCTTCCCAAGTCATGGGAACAATGCAATTAGCAGCCTCTTTGTTCAGGGTGTTAATTAACTTGTTTTTTTCTGAATACACCTTCTTCTAGGTACAGCCCATCATCTCTGGGGTGCTGGCAGGGGGAAGGCAATTAGATCCTTGTTACTGTGCAATTAATTATGTCTTGAAAACTGCTCGAGGAGGCTGGGAGAATTCCTCGACAGCACCAGGCCAGGAAGAGGCAGAAGGTGCTGAGCTGGGACCAGTTTGGGGAAATGCTGGAGAAAAGGCTGTGGAGTCCAGTTCCGGGCATCGCAGGAAGGGAGACCTGGGCATCTCACTCTCTTGATCAAGAAATTTCAGTGACTCCCTAGACCCTCCCCTACCAACCATGTGGCTCCAAGACCACCCACCACAGCCAGTCTGCAGTGGCTGCCTGAACAGGAGGGGGTCTCACTGCTCCCAGCATGCTCAGGCTGTTACAGGGCACCCCATAAAACGGGATGCCTAACTGTGGGTCCTCGTCCATGCGCTTAAAAGGGACTTATAATAGTACTCAATTACAGCACTCACAATAAAATTAATAAAGGGTTTATTTACAAAAGGAGGGGAAATAAAAAGACAACTCAAGGGGAAAAAAGAAAGAATAAATTGGTGAATGCGTCCTACCGAACTCTTTAGTGAACATTCAAGGCCATCTATTATCTGGAAAACCCACCTCCCCAGAGTTCTTTTTTTTTTTTTTAAATCTGATACTTATTACCAGTATTAGATTCATCATGAGGTGTTCTGAAAGATTTTTTTTAATTAATTAATTAATTTATTTATTTTGTTATTTTTATCTTTTACATTTTGTATTCCCCTTGGGTATCCCACCACCAATTCACCCGTGATCCATCTCTGTGGTCCCTTGTGTCCTTTTCTACTCCATTTTGTGCCTTTATCCTCCCCTCCCTACCCCGAGAGTCTCTCTCCTATTTGGTTTCCCTATAGTCCTGTTATGAGTGAAACCATTCCATATTTTTCTTTCTTTCTGGCTTGTTTCGCTGAGTATGATCCCCTCTAATTCCATCCATGTCGCTGCAAATTGCATGTGTTTATCTTCCTTGAATGCTGACTAGTATTCCATTGTGTATATGTACCATATCTTCTTGATCCAGTCATCTATTCCTGGACATCCTCCCCAGAGTTCTGTTCCACCACAGCTATGCATAGTCCATTTCCCAGCAGACACAAGACTATTTGCACTGTCTATGTCTTTGCTTACACCTGGGGTGCCTCCCGCTTCCATCTCTGCCTGCTGGCACACTCTCTGTCTTTTAACTCGCAAGGCATGACCATGGTGCAAATACCCTTCCTGGAGTGTTTCTTGAGGGTAGGGGGGCGTGTCTTAGAAGGAGTCAGGGCTTTGGACTCAGATAAGCTCATATGCAAGTTAACCTCCCAGAGCTTCACTCCCACCCCAGTCCCAGGTGTGAGGAGGACCCAAAGACCTGCCTTACAGATAATGCAAGCTGAGCATCCAACCTGGATGAATCTCCTTTGCACACTGCCAGTGCTGGAGCCATGTCCTGAGTGTTATCTGTATAATGACCTCCCCTCACTTGGGTCAGAGCTTCCATTATTTTCAAACTAGGTATCTTCAAACTCTGGTCTGCTGAGCTGGGTAGCTGCACCCTTCACCCTGAGCCTCAAAGAGGGTCCTGGACAGTGATTCTCAATGAGAGTGTTGCTGTCCCCTAGGGGTGATTTGGACCCCCACCATGATTTTGGGGTGCTTGGGATGCAACATGCTAGATTAACTTGCCAGATACCACATAGGTGAAACCTTTTTGTGCATTTGCCTGAAGCTAGAACCTAACTCCACACTACTTGTGTGTTACTATTTTAGGGCAGGGTACACACACATGCACACACACACACACACACATATACACACACGAATATTTATTATAAATAATGAACTTGTCAGGACACAAAAGAAATCATCCTGTACCCTTCTGGGTCCTTCTAGACTGGCAAATTATCAAACATGCATCTAACCCATCAATAAGAGAAAAAGCCAAAAAGAAATTTAAGAACAACAGGCACACCTCCTGCATGTGTGCAGGAGACCCAGCACTGCCTGATCTGTCGGCATTTGCGGGTTTGTTTTCATGAGAGTTCAGGCAGCTTCTGATCATCTTGGGTTGTTCTTGGTCACGCTTAAGGATTCACACACTGAAATACAGATTATTTAGTTATACTCCTTCCTGCCATTTATTTCTCCTCTATATTATAAGTAGGGCTTTTAATAATTAGCTATGAAATAGTATGAAGTAGTTTATTTTCCCTATGAATTTCATTTCATTTCAAGAGAACCTTTCAAAATGTTTGTTACGAAAAGGATGATGATAAACCGGAGTCTAGCTCGCCCTGAAAGATTCCTGGTTGGGCCACATTCTTGCTTGTCGGGGCCAGGCCCAGGTGGTCACAGAGGGGCTGTGGAAGGACCAGTGTTGTAGCTTCAGGTCTGCACCTCCCCCACCCTTGCACCTCCATTGCTGTGTGTGTGTGTGTGTGTGTGTGTGTGTGTGTGCGTGTGCACACACACTTTTTGGAGTGTCTTCCCAAAGATAAGCAGGTTGGTTGACTCCCGAGGGCAGGAGTGTGTATGGCAGTGGACCCCGTGAAGATACACCTCTGCCCATAGCACACCAGCTTCTGGGTGTACCCATGGGGGTGCGGGGGTGTCTATAGTCTTTAGTCTTTCAGAGAAGAGGGAAACATTGATTCAATTTCAGAGGAGCCCATCTCAAGCCTTCCTGGGGTGCCGCTGATAGGTGACAACTATTGCAGCTAAGGGGAGGCCTTTTATCCTGGCCACCTCTTGTCCTTCCCCAGGCTCCTTGCCCTGGGCCCTGTTCCCAGCATAACCCTCCACTTCCCACTTTCTCCAGTAAACCCTGAGTCACAATGAATCCTCAGGGTCCCTGCTTAAGCTGAGCTAAGCCAGGAGTCACTCCCTCTCCCCACCATACCCAGATTTGGGACAGCTGGGCCTTGGTTTCTCCAACTGCACAATCCAGGCCTTCATCTCGCATTCACATTTCTCGAGCCTACCATTTTCTTCTTCAGTCTCACACTTTCCTTTCACATCTTTCAACCCTGGCCTGGGCTCCCAGGCTGGGGTCCCTGCAGTGCATGGAGAGAATTAATTGGAGAGTTAATAAAAGGCTTCCAGAGGCAAGTTGCTTCTTCTCCTGCCTAGGCCAAACCTTGCCCTGCCAGTCCTTCCCCTGGGCTGTGTTTGTGTTTGCAGTGAAAAGTGACTGCTAATAGGAAAGTAATGTCCCAGAACTGCAGCGCCTGCCTTTTGGGAGTGCAGGGCCCTCGTTACCCCACGGCTAATTAGCTGGTGGCCCTGAGGTGATGGCTTTGGGGGATGAGGGAGGGCTTGCGTCCTCTCTGCTTATCAGTTTTCAATCTCTAAACAGTGAGAGATCTGTCTTGGGAGTTGGAGACCAGGGAGCTGGGTCCATGCTGGGGAGTGCTAGGAATATTAATGTGTGTAGGCATGGGCTATGGGATGGGAGAGATTTACTCAACTGCCTGTGGATGTGACCTTCAGCTCTTTCTCGGGCTGGGCCTGCACGGGGTCAGGGTCTTACCCCTGTGGCCCACCATACAGGGCGGAAAACAACCAGCTCAGGCAGGAGACCCTGGCCTGCGTCTGCCAGCTGGAGCAGGTCCTCCCAGGCTGTGACCTGGCAGTTTTGTCCTGGCCAACACATCTGCCCCACCAGCCTCTTCCTCTCTCAAGAATGGGAGCCCTGCTCTGCTGTCGCAGGCTTTTGGGCCATGTTCTGGCTTTGCGGTTGATGGAGCAGTTTGATGTCCATGGCTAGGTCCCTGGAGACTGGTCCTATAGGCTGCTCCAAGCTGCTGCCCGGATCCTCCTTGAAGATTATCTCCATGTATTTCAACCTGAAATGGCCTTCCTGTTCACATCTCAGCGCAGCAGGAGAGAATTCCAGGGAAGGTCAAGTCTTCTCAGCCTCCATCACACGGTGGCCCCAAGTTCGATGACTTTGCTTTCTCATCTCTCTACCCCCTGTCATGGCCTCTGCTGCCTCAGTCAGACCTTGGCCATGGGCACCTGCCTCTGTCTTAGCCCCTCTTTCTAGCCATTCTATCACTTTCTCAGTTAAAGACCTTCAGTGTCTCCGTGCGTTCCTTAGGGCCAAGTCCAAATCCTTTTAGTGGGGCTTCCATGCAGCCAGGAGTGCTCTGGAGCCACCTCTCCAGCCTCAGCTTTTGACATCCCACACCCGAGTGCTGACTCCAGCTGTTCTAAACGAGCTGCCTGAAGTCTTGTGAGTTCGCAACCTTCTTTCCCACTACTGGACCTTTTCCCTCGCTGTTCACTGCCTCTTTGCCTTGCTAAGCTAGATTTAAACATCAGGTCTCTGAATTCCAGAAGCTTTCCTGAATGCCTAAAGACTCCCACTCCAGCCTTTGATTAGATGCTCCTTCCAGACGGTTCTATAACACCATGCTTTCCACGATCTCGTCTCCTTTACCTTACTAACACTCACCACCGTGTGTTGTCACTTAGCATGTGGGTTCCCTGCTGGGACTGTATCTGGCTCAACTTTGTGTCCTTAATGTCTAGCGCTGGGCCCAACATGAGGTAGGGGGAGGCAGCAGAGCACAGTGGTTAGGAACCCAGACTTACCCCAGTGCCATCCAGTCCAGTAGCCACTGGCCATACGTGGCTCTTGAGCACTTGCAGTGTGGTGGGTCCACAGTGAGACATGCTGTGGGTAGGCTCTGAAAACTTGCTGTGAGAAAATGTGAAATATCTCACGAATGCTTTCTTACATTGATTACATATTGAAGGGATAATATTTTAGATATATTGGGTCTGGTAAAATATCTTATTAAAATTAATCTCACCTATTTTATTATTACATTTTAGAACTGGGTTCTTAGAAAATTTAAAATTACACACAGGACATAACATTGTACTTCCAGTGAATAGCATTGCCCCGAGCAGAACCCCCTGAGTTCAAATCCCAGATCCATTACGCATTGGTCATAAATCCTCGGACAAATGATTAGAAGCTGTGTACCTCAGTTTACACATCTGTAAAATGTGGATCACATTAGATCCTCTTCACAAAGTTGTTATAAATATTAAATGAGTCAACTTGTGCTTTGCAGATAGAAAGCCCAATATAAATATTAACCATCATTCTGATTAGCAACTCAATTAATATTTGTTGAATAAAGCCCTGAAATCCTGAATCCTAACCTCTTTACCTCCACCCCCTCCCTGCAGCTACCACTTATCTGTCATTCAACATTTATTCAGCAAATATTTATCGAGAAACTACAACCAGTCAGGTACTGTGATTGACACTGCAGGCAAAGAAGAACATTTAATCGATCAATTAATTAATTCAGTGAATCTTTGTGGAGCATATCTTTTGTGCCAGGTGCTAGCTGGGTTCTGGGACATTCAGAGGCCAAATTCTACCCTCCAGGATTCACAGGCAGACAGAAGAGCCAGATCTTAGCAAGGTCGTGGCTGGCACCGGGCTCTGTGTGCTGGGGTAGTGGCTACATGGATGACAGAGGTAGAAAGATGGACAGAACTCAGACTGAGAGGAAGGGAACATCAGGAAATGCCTCCTGGAGGGGGCGGTGATGCATGAGCAGGGTCTGGCCTGGCAGAGGGAGGCCACACTGGGGAGAGGAGGGATATTTCCTCTATCATCCATCAGATGCTGAGCAGAGAGAAGCAGGGTCACAAAACTTAACCTGAAACGCCTAGCCACATCAATATCAGTCGAGGCAGCTGTTTGTTCCTAAGTGGACAAGCCAGCTGGTTGATTGAATTTTTCACTCATCATTAGGGTGTTGAACAGAATCTAGAAAACAGCCCTCTAGCCCATGCATCCCTGGACTTGAGGTTGGGTCCCCAGACGGTGGTACCCCACCAGTCCCCCAAACCCTAGAGCCAGCCTAGGCTACCATTTAGTGCACAGCTGGTAAGTTAAAGCAGTTTAGCGATAATTCCACCTCCACACTGAAGACTTCCAGTGACTGTTAATGAATTTAAATGCTGGGGATTTTCTCTGATGCTTCATTGCATATGCTCCTCACATTAAGATGCTAATGAGGGATCTGTTGGATGGAGGCCCTGGAGCCAGATCAGGGGGGTGGCCTGGATGGACTGGTCAGGGGTTTTCTCATTTCTTATAGGCTTAATCAATGGACTATCCCAACAAGTTACCTGGCTTTGACCTCCTTGGGGACTGAGATTCAGTCAGCCGGGATGGAACTGGACTAGTTCTCAGAGGCCTTCTTTTCAAACCAGAAATCTGCTGGGCACAGGCCTATTGAGCACACAGGGGCTCAGTGTAAGTCTTGAAGGCCTGGCCCCATCTGAGAGGTTGTGTCTTCATCAGGGTCATGGGGACAGCTTGAGCACATGCTGGCATGCTCAGGAAGCCCCACCTGGAAGGGAAGCTTCAAGATTATTTTCATCTGGGGGCCTTCCTGATGGCACAAGGGGATAAGTCTCAGCACTATGAAGCTATCCCGAGCCACTGCAGCACGGGTTCAATCCCCAGCCAGGGAGCTTCCCACATGGCCCAGCAGACCTCTCCTGCCTTGCCCGCTGCTCCCCTCAGCAGTGTACTTCAGTAGATCCTCCTGTTCTGCTCCCCACTCTATCAGTGGATCCTCTCACCCTCCTACACCTCTAGTCTACACCCCAGATTGTATGCATAAATGAATAAATCTTAAAAAAGATTCTTCTCATCTGCTCTGCCTTTGGTCTGGAGAGGGCTGAACGGGACCTAGAGGGTGGTGAAGCACGAGAGGTGTTCGCACTGGCCCCGAGTGGAAGAGGAGTCCTGAGGCTGGGAGATGGCCCTAGTGCCACTGCCCTTGGGGACAGTGTTGGCCCAGGATCCTATGGGGATGGAAGGATTGAACCTGGTCTCCTTGGCCTCTCCCCCATTTGACAGAAACCAAAAGGAAAAGAGAGAGGCAAGAGACAAAGGCTGTCGAACGGCAGAGAGGTTAAGAATGCCGGCTTTTGGTGCCAGGCAGCCTGCCTCAGATCCAATTCTGCCTCTTCCACTTATGGGTCATGAGACCTGGGGCCATAAATGCCTCCATTTCCCCATTTGCCAAATGGGGAGAATAATAGCACCTGCTTCATTTATGATGATGAAATAAATGATCAGTTTTATTTGTCAATTATGTCTCATTAAAACTGAAAGAAAAAATATTTAAGAAAATGAAGTGACTTAATGTATATTCAGTGTCCGGCTTGCTGGAAGCACTCATGCAGTATTGTATAATTATTTGCATTAGTGGCTGATGTGACTGAAGTCTGCTGGGACCAATTTTCAGGTTGTGCTTCTAGAGAAAGAGACTGAAAGGAGGGGCCCTGCCCGGAGGGGCGGGGCGGGGTTGTGAGGCACAGTCTCTCCCTTCCCTGAGCAGTCCCCACACAGGGGCTGCCAGCAAACCCAGAAGCCACTTCCCTTGGCTTCCTACAAATCCACTGACAATTTTGTAAATTTGCTTAAGGATTAAATTAATACGCTGCTCTTTCTTGGTTCCCACGGCTGCACAGTCAGGCGCTCCTGTTTTGGGGGAAATGCCTTCTGAGGCAGTACCAGGAGGAAGTGAAGCCTCTTGGAAGCTTGCCTGCTCCTCCTCAGGGTGCCCAGCTTTGACCTCTGTCCCGCTGCTTGTCTCAGCGTTGACCTGTGCACCTGTGACAGAGGCCAGGGACCATCTCGCCATGAAAGCACTTGTGAACCTCTGTGTGCTTGTCTTCTTCCTTCGGACCAGGGATCTTGCCCTCAGAACTGTCTTCCCCTTCAGATGGTACTTCTCAGTCAGTAGCCTCCCCATGCTCCATAAGTAGGATTAGACCCAGCACCATGCCTACCCTAACTTCTTCTGAATTGGGAGGAAGGTCAGGGGTCAGAGAAAGGGGGGAATCTCAGGGCTCCTAAACCACCTGTTTGGCATCATCCTTATGGGGCAGCCCTCCTGTTTATTGCCAGAGGTGGGAAGGAAGGGGTGTTCTATTCACAGCATCCTTTCTCCACCTTCAGGCTGGCCAGTTCTCGCAGCAACACGGGGTGATGTGGTTGGGTAGAATGGGAAAAAGAAGGAAGGGAAGGAGGGAGGGAGGGAAGGAGGGGAGGGAGGGAGGGAGAGAAAGGCTACAGGGTAGACAGAATTCTCCACACAATCTAAAGATGTGTTTCACCCCAGGCAGGGAATGGAGGGTGTGCTTGCAGAGCAGTCTCTATGGCCTTTGTGCTCCACCATCCATTACCACCACAGCCCAAACTATCTGTTCTTCCCCCTCCTCTCCCTCCACCTCCCTCCCCCCAGCCCCCGGCCTCTCCCTCCCCCAACACCAGGCCTCTCCAGGCTGACTGAAGGATTTCCCAGGCGGCTGAAGCTCTGTAGCCTGGGCTGGAATGGAAAGTGGCCATGAAGGCAAACAGAAGGAGAAGACCCTCCTTCCCTCTGCTTGCTGCTCTGGGCCGAGGCCAGGACCGTGGTCTCCCCTAGGACCATTCAGCCCCGCAGTCTCTGTCTCCTGCTCTTCTGCCTCTTGCCACCAGATAAACTTCCTGTAGAATAATTGGAGCTGGAGAAACGGCCGCATCCATCCAGACACTGTGCTCCGAGCCTTTGATTAAGGGTCAGGGGGTTAACTCGTTGCCATTCAGCATGCGAGCAGGATTGGGGGAGCACCTCCTGATTCCTCTCCTCCCTCAGACAGCACTCTGCCAGAAAATACAGCAGATGAGATGAGCATGCCCGGAGGCTCTGGGACGTTCAGGGTGAGAGTAAGCAGGGCCCTGAACCCCCTCCATTAGTCTCCCTTGAGTCTCCCTTGGCCCAACTATATCCCTATGAATTAGGTCAAATGCAATAGGGCACCCCAGCCACTGCCAGAGAAACTCAAGCTCTAAGAGGCAGGTACCAGATCAAACTTTTCTATAGAAATTGCTATGATGAGTATTCAGAATGTACTTGCATGTTTCCAGGGATGGAGAGCTCACTACCTCTCTGTACAGCCCATTAATTCCAGAGAGGGACAGTTCTGTCTGTTACAAAGTCTTTCTTATGTCGAGCTGAAATCTCTTTCCTCCTACTCACTCCCTGATCTGGCTGTGGCCTTTGGAGATACAGAGTCACATCTCTCTTCTGTGACTGGCCTTCAAGTCTGTTAAGGCAGAGTGGTCTCCTCCCGGGTGGAGAGTATCTACTCTCTTCCTTGCTGTCTAGACTCTTCACCTTGCTTCTCCGCCACCTCTAGACGCTCCCCAGGGCCTCAGAGTGAAGGGACTCCCTGCTCTGACTTGTAGCAACTTTGTACTTATTGGGCATGACATTTCACATCTCTGAAGTTCAGCTTTCAGATCTAGACAATGGGAACAGACTGAATAAGCCTGAAGTGTCTAGCATGGCACCTGAAACAGAATCGGTATACAAGGCTTTGTTGCCTACCTCTCCCTTATCCAGACGCATCTACCCTATCCCAACCCCAATCCCTAACCTTGCTTAGACACACCTAGAAGGCCCATCTTATCCTGCCTTTATTCTACCCAGACTTCCCTCCACCTCTCCTCTCCCATCCCTGAGCAGAGGAGACAACCCTGTACTGTGGCTTAAAAATGGCCCCTGGTGTGGAGGATCCCGACATTGAGCTCCCTCCAGCTGCTGCAGCTGGTTGTCCATTTTCTCCAGCGGTGGCCTCCTGGAGGGAGTACTCCAAGGCCTGCTGACTGCTTCCTATCCTTACTCCTGGTTCTTTCTGCCCCAGGAGTCCCGGCGGGCCGGGTCCCCGGGCTGGGAGGCAGAGGACACCGCTGCGGTACTATTTCAAGACTCTGTTTCCAGAGAAGATTTTAATTACCCCTGGTGACAAGTCTGAATTACAGACCCCCACAGGCGCATGGCACACACTGTTTATGTTCTGCCTTAAGTAATTGTATCTTTGGTGAATTATGCAGTCTTGTGGAAAAATACAAGTTTGGCCGTGGAACTAGTGCTGCCGGGAAGGTCTGGACTATCTCCCAGCCTCTGTGGTCCTGGGCTGCACACTCCAGTCAGCACCAGCAGCTTGCCTTGAGCTTTGGGGTTTCCAAAACATCTCCCACCTTCTACTCTGTCTGGCTGGCAGACATTACCTGCTCATTTCACTTTATGGTGAAGCGTCTGTGGGGGTGGGTCAGTGGAAGATACAGGCTTGCAGGGTGGGGCCATCAGCATGTGAGGGTATGTGCGGGGGTGACCAGCAGGTAAGGGTTGGAGGTGGGGAGCAGACTGCGATGATCAACATTTATTCAGGGAGTTGTGACACAGAATGAGCTCGGGAGTACCCCAGAGAAAGTGACATTCCTGCTCCAAATGGATCCTGGATCCAGCATGGAGGTGTGAAAACCCCTCTTTTATCCTTTCCCGCTCCCCCCACTACACCTACACTGCACCCATCTCCTGCAGAGGGTGTTCTACCTCAGGGAGAAATGGGATAGTCCTGCTTCCTTTCTCTTCCAACTTCTACCTCCCTTCCCTGCAATGGATAGCCTTGGGAGAAATACACTTCATTTGAAGGCCAGAAACCAAAACTGGCAGAGCTGGAAAGGGCCTGAGTCACCACCTTGCCATAGTTCCCCTGCTCCCACTTTATAGATGAGGAAACTGAGGCTTGGTTTCACTGCTATCTTAGTTTGGGCTTGCTGGGATTTGTAACCCCCCAGCAGACCCCGCGTGGAAGACTGATGTTCATGACCCCCGCCCTCCGCCCCTGTGTGCACACTCCTTTGCTGCAACTCCCTCAGTGGCCTGTGATTGGCCTTGACCTACAGAATGAAGCAGGAAGGGTGCTGTTTGCCCTCTGGGACCTGGTCCTCAAGAGGCCTGCAGCTTTCTCCTTTGCCATCTTGGGGGTGCTGTCCTGAGGGGTCTTGCCGGCAAGCCAGTCTCAGTGCAGCAGAAGGAAGAATTGAGGAGGACTGAGTATCCCCAGCCAAGAGCCAGCATCACCCCTCTTGTTACATGGGTGAAGCCAGCTTCAGTGTCCCAGCTCAACGGCATCTGTTCTGAATGTAGCTTCATGAGAGAGACTCGGCAAAACCTCAAGGGAACAACCTACCAGCCCACAGAATCAGGGAAGTAAGAAATCACTGCTGTTTCAAGTCATTTGGGCTGTTTTCTAGGTAGTAGTAGCACTCGAAACAGACTGAGACAAGGATCTGGGTGCAAGCAGTGTGTTTGGGAGCATGGAGCCTCTCAAAAGCAGTGTGTTTTGAGAGCATGGAGAAGAGGGAAGTGAGGCAGAGGAGGGGAAGCAAGGTAGGAGTGTTAATGTGGGGTTATCTCTGTGGGCAGCAGGGGCTCAGTCTCTCAAGGGGACTTACTGAGACATTCTGTTCCATGGAGCAGTGAGGATGGTGGGGAATTTATCCATCATTGGTTGTGGGTGTCTGTGGGTGCTAGCTCCCTGGCACTTTTCCTGCCCTGATACAGGCTGGCACACCCCCGGGGCCAGAGGACACCCACAGGCTGAAGCCCAAGAAGCTGTTGGTGCTCTGTCTGCAGGAGGCCTCCGGGGCTGGCTAAGGGCGGGGTAGATACTTGGGCCGAGCAGTATTTATCATGCGCTGTCAGGCACCCAGCTCCTTCTTGGCTCCAGGAACACACTGGTGGACGGGCAAGTTCCTCTGCCCTCCGGTGGCTCACAGTCAGGTGAAAGTAATAAACTAAAAGATTCTCCATGGGGGCACGGCCATCCTTAGGGAGATTCTGGAGAGAAAGTGGGAGCATTTTTGAGGGTCACTATCACTATAGGGGGTGCTAAGGCACTTAGTGGGAAGGACAGCAATACTTAATATCAGGCAACACACAGGATGGTCTCACACAGTGAGTAATCACCCCCATAGTCTGCACGACACTCAAGTAGATGGAAAACCTGTTGATAATTATTTGCATCGGGAACTGAACTCATTTTCTACATAAACATAAAGCACTTGTGTCACAGATTCAATATACGCTGAATTTTCCAGGAACACAACTGCCGTGGAAATTGAAGGGAGATTACAGTTTGTTCCAGTGGAAGTGCTACCAAGAATTAGTCATCAGTTTTGGAATCACATTTCCCATGGCAATGCCGTTGTGGAATTTGAGGCTGGGCTCAAGCTACGTGTGAGGGCTCAGCCTCGTGGTGCTCCCACCTGTGGGCACCAAGTTCTGGCTGCTTCCGCGTGTCTTCTAGAGCAGTTGAACCTGAGCATTTATATATGGAAATCCATATTTTATTATATATTATCTTCATTTAACTTTTCTATTACAGCTAGGGCATTATGTTGATTTATTTTCAAGTGATATGTCTAGGTGGGTTCTATTATCTATGAATTTCACTTCAGGATTGTAAAGGAGTTATTACAAACTATTAGTTATAAAAGTGGAAGTGGTGGTGGTGGTGGTGGAGAATCTGATATGGCTGAGAACTGAACAGTATTTCAAGCCAATGGCACTGTCACAGAGGCGTGAACAGCAGCTGCAGGGACAAAAGAAAGAGAGAATCTTTGTGGAGTATGAGGAGGGTGAGGGTGAGAAAGATTTTATAGGACAGGTAACACGTCAGGGGTCCCGAAGGATGAATTCACATATCTGTAATCTCCAGAGTACTTCCGAAGGGTGGCAGGCTGAAACAGGGATTTTGGTAAATGTTGGCTGCACAAATGATCATTCATGATATTTCACAAATCAGCAAATTGCAATTCAAAACTCAAGAGAGGTTAAATGACTCACCAAATTCACATGGCTCTTAAATCACCAAGCTCATCACAAATTCGCTCAGCAAACATTTTTGGATCACCTTCTACATGCTGAGTACATGTATTTATTGAGCTTCTACAGGTGACGATATTGTGGATCTAAGACAGAAAGACAGACCCTCTATAATGGAGGAAACAGAAAATAATCCGTCAACTGGGATTTCTCAGGCTATTGCATTTTGGGCTAGGTAATCCCTTGCAGGTGGGAGGCTGCCCGGTGCATCTTAGAGGTTTGAGCAGCACATCTGGCCTCTACTCACTAGATCCCAGTAGTGCCACCTCACCATTCATAGGCTACATTTAGATGGAACCCAGGGCTGGTAGTGGGCTTCCATGTGAGTGGCCCTGGGTGGGGTGGGGTGGGGACCTTTCCAGGCTGAGTGGCTTCATTGCCTTTTGACTCCCTACCTGCCTGCCTTTTCCTTAGTATCTCCCCCAGTCTGGAGTCTCACTCCCTAGCTCCCCGTGCCTCCACCCCCAGGAAGGACTTGGGAGCATGACTTGGGTATGTCATCCTCTTCAGCACTTCAGCACTCTTCTTAGAATCCAGGGGCTTGGTTTCTCAAGTTTTGAGATGGAAGGAAAATTGGGTGCTCGTCTCTGGGTTCCCTGGGGGTCCAGAATCAGGCTAGCTCAGGGAGCTTTCTACCCAGGCTTCCACCCACTCCCAATAGCCCTTAATTCCCAGGCTGGAGCTGATTTGATGAACTCTTTCCTTCCTACATCAACAGAGGCCTCTGGGTGCAAGTAGCTTTCCTTGGATATGACAGTGCTACTCCAGTATTACACCTCTCACCCCCCCTTATCTCAAGCCCTTCCCTTATTTCATGGCTGGAGGAGGAAAGCTTGACCCACAGTGGAGGCACCACTTGTGACCGGAGACACAGCTTCTTCCCAGAGGCTCTGGGATTAAGGGTTGTCCTACCTTCCAACCCCACTTTCTGCTCAGCTGCAGAGCTCTGGGCCAGGTGAGGATAGGGGTTGCAGTGGATCTTGGCTTGGGACTTAATTTCAATCTGCTGCTAGCCCCTTCCATGCTGCCTTATCTGACACCAGCAGGAATCTTGTTCCCAATATCTATTGCTTAATCCCTCATTGCAGCTTCAGAAGGCAGGCTTTGTTTGTGCCCATTTCACAAATGAGGAAACTGAGGCTCAGAGGGGTGAACTGACTTTTCAGAGTTCACATCAGTAATAAGGAAAGAGGAGTGTTTGGAAATAGGGCCTCCTGACTCCAAATCTCATGTACTTTCTGCTGTATGGGGCTGTGGTCGCCTTATCAGGCCAATGAAGGTCTTTGGGCTGTTAATCTAGAAGTTTCCTCCTGGGTCTATGTTTTAAGGTAGGTGGGGAGAATGAGCTTGTTTGGGAGCAGAATTTGTCATGGAGGATGGAGTAGGGGGTGGGAAGGACAAGGAGATTTTAGGCTAGGTCCCCCATTCTCATGTTCAGCTCCTGACTTTTTCAAATAAGTTTATTTCTCCTGTCACAGAGCGACTCTAATGTGCTCAAAAGAAAGTGTTCATCCTGTAACTTTAAACTTGGTCCTATTACCTACTAGGCCATACCATCTGCAGCATATTATGAATTAGTTAAAAATAAACCTGTAATTATCTTGTTAATAGAGCAATTATATTATATTGTAATTTTGGTGTTAAAGCATTAAATTGTTAAATGTTAAGATGTAATATATGCCACACTTTTTGGGAGCTGAATTTGGCAGTGCGTTTTAATATGCTGGGAACCCCCTGATGGCAGTGGCCGTTGAAGGACCCTGTGGTCACAGGACCTTTCCTGGAGCTTGGTCAGAACATCAGGCTGGAGAAGGAGGCAGGCTCTGAACTTATTTCCCAGTGTTCTCTTCAATTCTCTCTTCCTGCCAAAGAGCTGCCTTTTACCTGAGTCTGGACATACACAGGCTGGAAAAGAACCTGCCTGATCTAGTGGGAGGAAAGTGCAAAAGCGGACAGATGTCTTGATTCCACAGTTTCTCTAGTGGCTGTCCAGCAGGGGTCAGAGGTCAGCCCAGCGAGGGCTTGTGGTCAGTCAGTGGTAGATATGGGCTTGCAGGAGGGGGCACCAGTATGTGAGTGAGTGTGTGTGTGGTGACCAGCAAGATTGGACTGGAGATGGGGAGTGGGTGGGGGTGATCAACATGTATTCAGGGGGCTGGCCCACAGACAACCAGGAGAGCATCTCATTGAAATGTTCTCCCCTACAGCCCCATTTTGTACAAATGTGGAGGGGCAAGTGGAGGTGGCCAGGTGCCTTTGTTGTATTGCCTGTTGATCCAGGTTCTACCACCTATTATTTGAACTGGGAAAGTCACTTTCTTGGAGTCTCAGTTTCCTCATCTGTGAAATAGGGAGAGACCTCAAGGTGCTGTTTAGAAATTGAATTAGAATGTGCATAGCACGTCAGTAATAAATAATATGCATGGTCTGATTATGGACTGTCAGGTAAGTGACTTGTCTGAGAGGAAAGGAGTTGTCTCAGTGGGAGGCCTTTCAAGGGTAACAGACCCTAGTTCCCAGGCTCCACCCGGGCTCAGACACAAGCAGCCCCTAGGTCAGGCCTATATTGAGAAAGCAGTGTATCCCCAGGGGTCCCTGGCAGGACTGCGGCTGAAGTTCTGCAGGTCCCCCATCTCTACCCCAACCAGCAGGCCTGCTGGGGAGCCAAATCAAGTGGAGCCCAAATCACTGTAGTGCCAACTGGGTTTTAAGTAACAATTGCTTCTAAGTACTTGTGTTTCTCAGAAGGAGGAGAGACACTGGGGCAATGTAAGCAGTTTATCATGCTTAAACATTTCCCCTCCCCGCCCTCTCTGCTCTCCTCCCTCCTCCCTTTTCCCTCCCCTCCCCCCCTTCATCTAAGGCCTGGGCAGTGTTCAGGCTGGGACTGGGTGTCTGGGAAGTGGGAAAAGGCTCAGGAAGCTGAGCACTCTCCTGGCACTCTCAAACTGCTTTGCCCTTGTCCTTCCTTCTATTTATATTGTTCTCTAGTGGCTGGACCAGTTTATTAATACATTCCCAAACTTTGAATCCTGGCATTCCAGGCCCTCAACTTGGTATCTCTACCTTATTTCTCTGTTTTATCTTGTCTTTTCCCACTCTTGCACACTACCTTCAAAAAGTGGCACCATTCCCTCTGACCCAACCATGCCACTGGACTTCCACCCCAAGTGCTGGCTTAGGCACCTGTGCTGCTGGTGCCCATGCCCATGGGCACACTTCCTACCTACATTAGAGGCCATGCTGAAACGCCACTGCTCCATCACTCTTTCCCCGGCCCTGTCCCTCCCCTAGCTGGTCTCAACTATCCTTCCTCTGGGCTCCCAGGACACTTTGTCTGAGACTCTTGCTTTGCAGCATGGGATTTATGGACCTACCTTAGCATTCCTTGAGATAGCAGTTGGCTTGGCCATCTCTGTACCCCATGGGCCTTGCACAAAGTCGTGCATGGTGGGTGCATCACTACCTCTCAGTGCTCTTTGTCTTCCTCTACCTTGCCACTTCCTTTCCTCTCGAAGAACGGCAGCCTCAGAGGCTGCAAAGAGGCAGGTCTGCAGGATGGCTAGTGGCCCTGACCCTGGGCAGACACATCGAGGAGTTCTCCCCTGACCAGCATGCGCCATGGGTGATTTGCTCAGCTGCTGCCACCTGAGTCCCTACAGCTGTATAAAGGCAGATAGGGATGGTGGTGGTGGTGGTGTCCCTGGAGGGATAGCGAGAGAATGCACGAGAGCCTGAAAGCACAGTGCCTGCCGTTCTCAACAACAGATTGTCTTTGTTACAGTTCTAGTTCCACCAGCTATGTAAGCTCAGGAGGTAAATTCACTTTCTCCAGACTTTACTTTCTCATTTGTACAATGGGAATAATAATCCCTCCTGTCTTGGCTCGGGATGTTACTGAGAAGATTAAATGAGATAATAGATGGTGAATGAGTAGGTGATGTGAATGGCAGAATCCCAGTTTGATTGTTTAATGAAGAAATGAGGAATTTCATTTTCTCACATAATCTAATCATGGGAAAACAAGAACCAGTGGACCTAGGCACCCTCTTTCCATCTCCCAGCTTTGCTCTGTGTGCCCATGACATCATCTTGCCTGGTGAGAAAGGCTGGAGTGTTGCCCACGGGAAGTTCTAACCATCCTCTGGCCGTGACTGATCAGAAAGTAGGGTTCTCCACCAGCACAGGGAGAAAAGCCCTGGGAAGGCTCTGATTGGGCCAGCCTGTTCACCTGGCCCTCTGGAGCAGCAAGGGAAGAAATCTCATGCAGTGGGGGAAGCAGTAACCAGAGGAGGGGGACAGAGTCTTGGGCAGACAAGTGGGCTGAGATCCCTGCAGTCAGGGAAACACTTCATCCATTCAAGACACAATCAGTGCACTATGTGCACCTAGAA
The DNA here is from genome assembly GCA_004024925.1 of Scalopus aquaticus. Classification (NCBI taxonomy): domain Eukaryota; kingdom Metazoa; phylum Chordata; class Mammalia; order Eulipotyphla; family Talpidae; genus Scalopus; species Scalopus aquaticus. The sequence goes on along the minus strand of PVIJ01002844.1, from coordinate 10,974 downwards.
CTGAGCCGGGCACTGAAGATTAAGGTGAATAAAACACTATTATTGCTCAGGGCACCCCATCTCCTAGTGTAAATTAAGATCCACTTTACAGATCCAAGGTGACATTATTGTTGTTCTTTTATTTCATGATAGTGTTTTGGGGAGACATCAAGGAGTCAGGGGAGATGGGGAAAAAGGAAGTAGAGATTAGGATAGGAGATCACAGACCAAGAAAGAGAGAGATCACTTCACTGTTTGTGAGAGGGTACTTTGCACATAATTTCTCACATCATCGTCATGATAATCTTCCCAGTTAGGAAATGCAATCTCCAGTTTGGAACCAGGAAGGGGAAGCTTGGAGAGGAAGGAGGATCCCCAGGGGCCACAAGGCTGGAGAGTGGTGACAATGGAGTTTGAACCCAGGTGTGTCCCAGCTGGATGGCCTGCTTTTTGTTCACCCCCATAGAGTGGCTAGGGATGGTTGGAAGTCCCTGCTTTAGAAACAAGTCTTCTGCCTCTTTTTAGAATGAACTAGAACTTGCTTAGGAAAAGGATCAGGCTGGCAGCTGGGAGAAGTACCAAGTGTAGAATGAACAAGTGGCCAATAGAGAAAATAATTCAGGAGACAGAACTGGAAGTAGAAGACCTTGCAGGGGTATATGTAGGGGGCATCCTAAGCCTGAGTCCCCTCTCCCACTCCTATCTCCCCTTTTCTCTTCTTCAACCCAACTCCAAGTGGCAGATTTATTAGTTTTAATTAATAGTCCAAATGCTGGGAAAACATCCAAATTCCACTCTCAGCATCGCTGGGTTTCCATAGGAAGAGGAGAGAGGGGGCAATGCCAGGAATAGTAATGAGTGGAGGAATGGGACAGCAGGAGAGGTAGCCCTCCCTGCTTGGGCCAAGCCTGGGACACCCCCCATCTCTCCTCCCCCAGCCCAACCTGACCTGGCTTTGCTGGAGCTAGAGCTGGACTGACTTTAAGAGAAGGGGGAGGGGAGCCCAGTTTGGGGTCATGGGGGTTGGGAGCACTTGGCTCTGGTCTCAGTTTTCCTGCTGTGTGACCTTGTCCAAGTCTCTTGACTTCTCTGAGGTGACTGTGCAACTCATGTGTAAAATGAAGAGGATGACTTGAAACCCTCTAAGTCCTAGCAGCTCTAATTCCAGAGTCCAAGTTTCTTCCAGATTTCTAACTGCCCTGCTTTCTCAACTCCTCTTATTTCAGGGAAACACCTCAGATTCCTCCCTTGGACCTTGTCCTCCGTTTGAGGTTCTCTTTAGTTTGGAGTCTCCACCCTCAATGCTGGTGCAATGCCTTCTCTTAAAATCTTCAGCACCCTTCCTTTAGAGGTCTGTCAATCTTGGACTTGACCTTGACCATATCAACCCTTATTGGGTGATAAGCTCAGGCAAATCTGTGCCTGTTTCCTCAATGGCAATGCCTGCTTCCAGGTGTGTGTGCATGTGTGTGGGGTAGAGGTGGTGGGGACCCAGGGAGATAACACCAATGCCATGCCTAGTATATGGATCACCATAGGAGCTGTACAAGGCCAAAAAGGTTGAGTCATCTACGGGCCCTTTCTCTTTGGGGGCCACTTTGAGCAATGCATAGAGGGAGGGGCTGCTGTAATCAGTGGTGATCAGTAACCGCCAGCATAGGGAATCCCAGTCCATGACAGAAGCCAGTTTGTAGGAACCCTTTAGATTCCAATTCAAACTTTCCCATGATGCAAGCCCCTCATCCTCAGCATGGCTCTCTCTTCATGCTGTGCAGAGATCATGCAAAATTATTCAACCGAAATCATCCAGCAGGAAAGGCAATGCGCGCAATCACGGTTTACTGCTGAGAAACCATGGCCTTAACCTTGCAGGGCAGCGGGAGCCCGTGGGGCTGAGAGGCAGGCGTATTTCAGCATTTTTCAGAGGCCGGGAATGCAGGTCCCTGCTGGGCTCCTCTCCTCCAGCAGGTGCTCAGCGGTCAAGGCCAGGGTGGAGTGGCCAGGCAGTCTGGTCCCATCTGGCTGCCAGGCCTTGCTGGGTGGCCTCAGCCAGGGCCCCAGGAGTTTCTAAATCTTGATTCCATTAGCTGGGTCACTGGTGTGAACAGAGGAGTTTAGGACTCACAAACATTATTCCTAAGCTCGGAGAAGTATGTGTCCTCCTGGGGTCTGGAGGAAAGTGTGGAAGAGAGATAGTGGAGGACATGAGGGTCAGGGGTTTGGCAGCAGGAAGGGCGAGAAGGAAGTGGGCTGTCAGAGATCCAAGGAGCCTGTGTCTGTCCCTTGAGTGATGTGACTTGCTTGTAGGGCACTTAATCAAAATGTGTTCCACCCTCACCTGGAAAGACCCAGAGGATCCTCAGATATAATATGTTCACCCTTCCACCCTTCCTTCTCCCAGTTGACTGCCCACCCGCTTAGTCATCCATCCATGCATCCATCCATGCATCCATCCATCCATCCATCCATCCATCCATCCATCCACCCACCCACCCACCCACCCATCCATCCATGCGTCCATCCATCCATGCATCCATACATCCACCCATTCATCTGCCCACCCACTCATCTGCCATTTATAGAATTCATTTTCTTCAGTAGACTCTTTGCAAAGGTAAAGAAGGTAATAACAAAATACTAAAAATCTTCAAAAATAAATCTCCCCTGTCAAAGCTGTTCTTTCCTTTCTTGGAGCTTGGCCCCACCATCCACCACTGAGTTCCCTCAGCTGGAAAACTCAGGCTATTCTCTGAACCTGGCCCGCCTCCTCGCCCCACCCCAACTCTCATTTTTCCTTTCAATTCATTTCACCTTCTATCACCCCTGACATCCTGTGATAATTTATTCACCCCTTCATTCACCAGCGTGGTTACCTCCCAACCAGGGCAGGAGGAAGCCAGACCTTGGGAAAAGGTTGGCTGCCTTTCTTGGCCCCATGCCAGGAGTGGAGATGGAATGAGATAAAGAGCTCTGGAGTCAGGACTTTTAAGCCTGCCTCCTCTACTTCTGAGAAATATGCCTGGGTAAGTCCCTTAAACTCCAAGCCTTCCAGTCCTCCTTTAGAGAAGAAGGTGTCAGTAATGCTTCCAAAAGTGTGAGGAAGATGATTCAACCAGATGCAAGTCCAAGTGCCTTGCTGTGCCTGCACACAGTAGGGTCTCAGGAAACACTGGCTTTTCTTCCCCGCTGCTGTTTCTCTCCATAGCCACAACTCCTTGACCCCCAAGCTCCAGAGCCTGGGAAGTGGGGTCAGACACCCCAGGACTGACAGACAGGGGACCTAAAGTCATGTGAGAACTCCTGCTAGAAGGAAGAAAGGCACTATGCTTGACTTCTGGAATTTTTTTTTTAAGGAATTCTGAGAACTGGACAAGAGACTCCCTGGTAGGAATGAGGGGTAAGCCCAGAGAACCCCAGGAGCAGATCTGCAGAAGGAAACCCCAAAACCCTGTCTCCAGGGTGCAGAGGGGGCACCCCTAGTTGCAGTGGGAGCACCCCTAGTTGCAGTGCCCAGGGCAGATGGAGGGAACACCGCCTCTCTCTTAGGAAAAAGGAAATAACACCTGCAAAGTTGTGTCCAGACTCCTTCTGAGTGCTAGCCCTCACCTCTGCACACAGATTTTCTTACTGCTGGTTTGGAGTTGTGGATCTGTTCTGGCAGGAAACTGAGGAAATGAGAAAACTGAGGCCCCCAGAAGGGGTAGAATGAGAAGCAAGCCTCTTGCCTTCCATTCTTTTTTCTCTTGAATTCTCTGGGGAAGTGGGCTCAGGACAGGACAGAGAAAGGGCCTTCCATAAAGGCAGGGCATGGTTTCCTAGATCGGGGAGGGAGCAGCTGACATGGGGGGTGGCTTCTGGCAACATCCTTGGTCCTGGGAGGTGGTTTCCTGGGCGTTCACTTTGTATAACTCATTAAGCTCCATAGTTATGGATTATTTACTTTTTGGTATTTGTGTTATATTTTATAATAAAAAAGGTTTAAAAACCTCAATAAATCTCACAGAAATCAATTACACATGCAAAAAAAAAAAACAAAACAAAACTCACACACCAAAGTTAAAGAGACGTCTGGTGTGAAGCAAGCCCCACCTCACGTCTAAGTGCCCGCTGTGGTAGGAGATCTGGGCAGTGCAGTGGGCGTGGCCATGCTCACCCTTCACCTGAGCTGTGGAGACAAGTGAGCGTAGGGAAGGGGCAGGACATTTGCTGTTCTCCAAGGGGATGACGGGTGCCATGGCTCCTGGGTGGGGCGTGGGAGAGGAAGCCATGAGGATGTGATTATAAATGCATCCCTGGCCTCACTTTCAAGGCCATGTCCACCGCTGCATCTTTCAGGCAGTGGTTACTGGGAGTCTGGTTGTCCGGGTTCCCTCTGGAGTCTGTAAAATGAGAGGGTTGAGGGGACACAAAATTTCCTGTCTTTCAGGAGCATTCTCAGAAACACCTAGATGCTATTCTCTCAGGGACTGTATGTCACCCAAAGCCCAGAGAAGTTGCCTGACCCTTCCAAGGTCACACAGTGTCCACTGCCACTCTGAATTAAGGACCCTGTCCTGAGGGTCCCTCAAGTTGCTGTGACCACCCCCCCCCTGCTGCCTCCTCCTCCCCTTCCCTGCCAGGACCCGACCTCACCCTGCCCCCCATAAGACAGGGCTGTGCCTGAGAAGCTGCATCCTCTCTGCTGTCCCTGGTGATACAGGGCTGGCCCTGAGCGCTTATGACTTTTAAGTTTCCTGAGATTTAAGGCCAGGCCGGCTGGTGGCCTCCATCTCCCCAGGCTGTGGGTGGGAGGAGGGGGTATGATTCATCCATCTCTCTGCTCCCGGTGCTTAATAAGAACACGGCTATAAATGTAACTGGGCCGTTTACGAGATCGGCCGGCCTGCTGCTTCTGGAAGTCAGCTTCACAGTTGGCTCCTGGCCCCCTCTGAGCCAGCCTGGCCCAGTCTGGGCTGTTTCTCCCTAGGAAAGAAAAAGGGGTTTTTCTCTTCAGGCCTCCCACCCTTTTCCTGGAAACCTGGAAGCCTCATGAAGGAGGGATGGGAGAGAGGAGGCAGTCTTGCTTGGATCTTATCAATTCAATGATCAAGGCCTCCCCGGTGGCGCAGCGGTTGGGCGCTGCGTGGTTGGGAGCTGTCGGCAGTGGTGACATGAGTTCAACGCCTGGCCGGGGAGATTCCCACATGACGCGGCAGACCTCTTCTGCCTCGCCCGCTGTTCCCCTCAGCAGTGTGTTTCCGTTGATCTGCCTGTTCTGCTCCTCACTCTTGTCTCTGGTGACCCCTCTCACCTCCCCATACTTTTGGCCTGCACCCCAGCTTGTATGCATAAATATATAAATCTTAAAAAATAAATAAATAAATAAATTCAATGATCAAGCTTTATTGATGCGATTATTTACCCAATAAAGATTTGCTAGGATCTACCATGCATCTGTCAGGCATGGCCTTAGGGGCCAGGGATACACTGACGGGTCATTTCCAGAACCAGCCTGCAGGAGCTTGCTGCGTTTGGTCTCTCACCCAGGAGAGAGCAGAGAAGAACTGTTTCTGTGATAAATGCTCTGATGGCAGCGGGGCCTTTCCTAATACTGGGCAGGGTGACTTGGGAAAGACTTCTTGAGGGTGTGACTGTGGAAATTGATGTGCAGGGAGGGAAGTATTTCAGGCAGAGCCAGCAGGCTTAGGGAACACAGAGAAGGAGGAGGGGGATCAGCAAGCCTGGAAGTTGACGGGTGCCTAGAGAGGGGTGAGTGGGTGGCCATTGGGGCAAAGCCACACCAGGGAACTGGCTGTAATCCCGGGGACCACAAAGATCTCAAAAGTTTTAGAAAAGGAGGGGCATAGGATTGGGAGCATCTTATAAAGATCTCTCTGGCAGGTACACAGTCACCTGCTCACCATCCAATGATGTCACTCCCTGGAGCCAAATCTTCCAAGGGTACCACTGTGCTTATGTGTCCTGTGGCCTCATGTGGCCTGCAAGGCCACAGCGACCTGGCCCTGATCACTTGCTCATGATGTCCGAGACTGCTTGGGCCCACTGAGCCGGTCCCCACCACAGAGGTTTTGTCTTTATAGGTCCTCTTGCTATCCTTGCTCCAGCCCCTGCTCAGGTCTCATTTACTCCAGTGTTCCTCCCTGACCATCCTGGGGAGCTCCTAACTCTGCTTTCTGTTTCTGCGAAGCACTTATCTCCTGCACATGAGATGTCATTACAGGGGATGTAGTAATTAAACTGTGGTCTGTTTCCCTCTCTCACATGAAGGCTTCACAGAGTCAGGCATACTCTGTCTTGATCTCTGGTCCCAGAACCTAGAACATGGCTAACCTGCCCTAAGATATTTGTGAATTGAGTGAATGGATGGACAGATGATGGGCAGGTGAAAGCCAAGGCCAGGAGGTCTCTCAGGGGACTACTGAGATTGTCAGCATCTCTCTGAGGGGTGGTCAGGGCCGGGAGGCTGCTCATCACTGGTGGGCTCTGCCAGAGTTGAGTTCTGCAATGGAAATCCTCTCCTTGTGCACACACACAGAGTAAAAATTGCTTTATTGTCATTGGTGGCATGTCCTATAGCTCAATTTCCAACAGGTGTGGGTGCTGAGGTTGCTGAGGAGTCCCATAACAACAAGCAATTTTCGAATTTCAGCAGGGTGTCCAAGAATTCAGCTCACTATCTATCCAGAGAGAGAGGGTCAGATTCTATAGGTAATGAAAGATCATGCTTTTGATCCCAAGCAAGGTCATGGTTTTGACCAAGTATCTATAGATTAGAGGTCCCCATGACCCCTTTCTCAGACTTCAGGTCCTTATTGCAAGCCCCAGATTACTATCTGTGCTTCTGACTGACTGGCCATAAGTCAGAAGTTCCCAGGACACCCACCTCAGATTCTATGAATTTGCTAGAGCGGCACACAGGACTCAGGAAACGCATTTGCTCACTGGATCACTGACTTATTACGAAGGATACTAAAGGATACAAACCAACAACTGGATGGAAGAGATGAATAAGACCAGGCATGGGGGAAGATGGGAGCTTCCTTGCCCTCTCCTGGCATGCCATTCTTCCCCATATTGAACCTGCTGAACCAAAGCCCCTTCCTTGGGCTTGTATGGTGGCTCCTCACATAGGCATAGTGACTAAGTCATTGGCCATTGACAATTTTGAGCTCCACCTTTTTCCCCTTCTCCCTGCCCAGAAAAGCAGGGAGTGGGACCGGAAGTCCTACCCTCTAATGTAACAGGGTAATTCCCAGGGAAAGGGCAGTTTCCAGGTCCCCTGCCCCACCCAAGGGAGGGTGGAGCTGAGCAGGGAGGAAAATTTAGAGAAGACCCAGCTGAGGAGAAGCAGAGAGAGATGGAGTTCAATCAATAAGATAACCTGGAGGAGGCACATGGAGCAGAGAGACATGTGAAGAAGCTACTGTGCTTGCTTCTCGGCGTTAGACTTTTATCGGGGACTTGGGGAACATGGAAGGAGACACTTGAAACAGATGTGGGTGAAAGACCTGTCAGAATGTTGACAATGGGAACCTTTATCTTTTTTTGAATTTTGTTCTTTTCCTTCCAGACTTGTCTGGCCTCTTCTGCCCTCTTCCTATAGGTCCCTGCCAGAAGATGCCTTAGAATTGCGGCAGGCTTTCAGGCCTCAGTGGCTCTGCTTTGGGCCTACCTTGTTTGGCTGGGCATTTACCCAGGAGGGGATGGGTAACTTTGGGTGCTTGATTTGGAAACTATATTCTTTCTCTTTTCTCTCTTACACACTAATTATATTAAAGTTCCTTTTTGTTGAAGGTCTTACACACTGGAACACATTTTGTATTGATGCAGTGGATGGCAGAACCCATTTAGAGTGGGCAGGTTTAGGGATCCTGGGTTACCCTCCACCCTTCCCAGTAACACATTCACATTGTTTTTCCAAAAACCAGCCAACACCCTTGGGTTTTTCAGAAGTTACCTTTATTAATATAGTGAAAGACACCTTCAACATCCTCAACAGAGGAAATTCCAAGGCCTTGAGGGCTGTGAGATAGGAAGTCTCCATCTCACAGATGAGCAACTGAGGTGTAGTGAGGACAATTTGCTGAGGGCCACATGCTGACCGGACTAGTGATGGAACACATGTCTGGCAGGGGAGCAAGGGGTTCCCATCTGCTCTGGCGTTGCAATCTTGAACAGGTTCTGAACCTCTCTGAGACCCCAGTTTTCCATTTGCAAAATAGAAAGAATAACAACTACCATATTGGTTTGTTTTATTTGGTTTGTTGAAGACAGAATGAGACAATCTGTATAAATTACCTGCACGGTGTCTGGTATGTAGATGGCTGTATATGTTAGTTTCTGCCCTCTATACTTTTCCCACAGATATAGAAGAGGCATTTGAACCAGCAGGGTAGGGTGGAAAGCTAAACAAAACAGAAAACCCAGCCAAAGACCCACACTACAGGAGCTGCCCAATCAATGCAACTGCAGAATCAGACCATGCTATCAGTGCTTAACCAATTTTGCAGGGGGAGAAAAAATGAAAGGAGAGCTACAAATGAAAAACAAACAGAGCAAAACCAATACTCATTTATCTAGAACTAGTTTGCTGTCAGAGGAGGGGCCAGTCCCTCTGCCAGAGGATCTGTGGATTCCAACTGTGCAGAAAGATGACAGGCAAATGAGATGCTCTCTCTTCCTCAGCCTTGGAGGATTAGGGAGAAGAAGAGAAAGAAAGAATTCAGCCAAAGGAGCAAGAGGGGGTCCCGGCCAGCCAGGACAATAGAGATGCCAGCTGGCTCTTGGGGAACACTGTGTGGGCTTCCTTCATCTGGTTAGAGAAACCTTGCTCAGTTTGCAAAGATCTTTCTGCCCCAAGGTTCAGAAGAATCCAGAGAAGCAGAATCCTTTACTGAGATGTGAACTCCTGGGCAGGGCTGCTGTGAGCTGCTGGGCAAGTTGTGGCCTTGCTCTCTCAGTCAAGAGGACAAGAGGGACTTGAAGTCCAATGTGTTTTTCCAGAAGAAGAGGTTCTTGTTTCTAGTTTTGCACAAAGGCACCATAAGGGTTAATAGGACCCTTGTCCTTGGATGAGGCTGAGAAGCTGCTGGCACTGGAAAAAAGTTTGCTTGGACTCGGGGTACTGGGGAAGAAGGGAGAAGGCCGGAGTCTGGATGTTTTATGAACTTTTCACATTGCATCCTCATTTGTCTTTCTTACTAGAACTGTGATTAAGGTAGCACCCAGGACAAGGCAGCATCCTCATCTTTTTGAGATCATTCATGTTTATTCCAGTGCTGGGAACTTGGTATTTGATGGTGGCTGAGTAAATGAATGAATGAATAAATCTGGGATGGACAATAGGGAGAGAAGTAGAAGCTTGAAAAAGGGGAAGTGTTGAGAAGGAAGGAAGGTAATGGAAAAAAGGTAATGACAAACAAGGAAGGAGACACAGAAGATGAATAAAAGGAGATTTAGCTGGAGGGCAGATGAAAAGGGGAGGTGGAAACTGAGGCAGGGAAGAGTGGTAGTGGGTGGCTGAAGATCCTGGAGATCTGGCAGGCCTAGGTGGGAAGCAGTTTGGAGTTTGGGGTTCCTACATCTGACTCTGAGGCTACTGCCTGAGCATTTGGTAAACTATATCCATCAGCAAGCTCAGGATGCTATCCACAAACTCACCTGGGGAGCGAGGCCAAGAGCTCCCAGTAACTTTGCTGCCTGGGTTATTGATGAGGACATAGGTGACAGCAGGTGTTGTATAGCCTGGGACCTCATTCTCAGGACTTTACTTTTGCTGTTTCTTCCTTTAAAACCACTGGAGTCCTCCCTATTGGCACAATGGGTTAAGTTTCAGCACTATGAAGCTATCCATTCACAGCCACTGCAGCATGAGCTTGATCCCCAGCCAAGGTGCTGACCCACATGGCTCAGCAGACCTCTTCTGCCTCGCCTGCTGCTCCCCTCAGCAGTGTACTTCTGTAGATCCACCTGTTCTGCTCCCCACTCTGTTTCTCTGGTGAATCCTCTCACCACACCACACCTCTGGCTTACACCCCAGTTCTTGTATGCATAAACAAATTTTTTAAAAAATCTTAAAAAAAAAAAAAAAAACCACTGAAAATTTGGTGGCTGTAGGATCTGGCCTGATGAGGCAACCTGGGATACTCTTTTCATCTTTGGGAATCAAGGCATTTATGACCAGCACTGGGATCTTTGGTGGGTTCAGTCTATGGAAATTGCTACTGGACCAGATCAGAACCAGAGGCATTATAAGGGACTAGTTATGCTCCCATCTTTGGCTCCCATCTTCCTGGGGTGAGGGTGAGGAACACTTTGACTCTGTCACTCTCTTACCTTGTGTCTTGGAGAAGTCACGTAACCTCTCTGAGTCTCAAACGCCTCATACGTACAAGGTTGTCTACCTCAGAGATGTTGTGAAAGTAAAACAACAATGTGCCACTAAAGTGCTTTCAATAAGGTAAGGTACATAACCAATGGCGGAGGGAATTATTGCTCACTTTCCCCTCCTAGAGCCTTATCTCTACTATCTGCTTTCGTTCCTGGGTATGTCCTGTGTTCCATTCCAGTTTAATATTCAAATCCTATTGAAGTTACTGAATCCTCAAATATTAGAATTTGTATTCTTCTTAAAAGTGGTCCGTGTTGCCCTGCCTCAAGGGTATGTGAATTGTTTGTGCCCTCATTTGGGTCAGAGAACTAAACAATTTTTTTTTGTTGTTATTTATGTCTTTTACATTTTGTATTCCCCTTGGGCAGCCCACCACCAATTCACCCGTGATCCATCTCCATGGTCCCCTGTATTCTCCTCTCTTCCATTTTGCGTCCTTATCCTCCCCTCCCCCCACCCCTCCCACCACTGAGTGTCTCTCTCCCACCCAGCCTCCCTATAGTCCTGTTATAAGTGAAACCATTCGATATTTTTCTTTTTCCTTCTGGCTTATTTCACTGAGTATGATTCCCTCTAATTCCATCCATGTCACTGCAAATTGCATG